>VZSE01001000.1:212044-275278 GCA_013398275.1 Promerops cafer | reverse complement strand
AAAAAAAAAAAAAAAAAAAAAAAAAAATCACCCCATGTTCTTCCATAAAATGCTACAACTTAAAAAAGAAAATGAATTTTCCATTGTGAGCTGTTATAAAGAAACAGCTAGATGCCAGCCATCATGCTAATCCCTGCGTTTAACTCTGCCCTCTAGCACTGGCTGAAGGAGCAGGGTGCGGACACGTCCCCAGCTCAGGCTGCAGCGTGCGGAGGGCGGCAGCAGCGCCCAGCGACCCAGACCCACGCGGCGCTCCGGGTGAAGGAGGGTGTCTGGGGATCGCAAACCCAGGGCTTGGAAGAACCAAGTTCAAGGTTACAGACACTCGCATTCCTGTGCTCATCAATGGCCCGTACTTACAAATCGGAAGTTGAGGACTAAGCTTGGAAGAATAAATGTTCTATGAGTCAGTCAGACACCACAACAGGGGACATATCAAAATACTAACCCCTGTTACACAGCACTTTGTTGAAGAGACCCATTTCTGCCACAGCAGAATGCTGCCACTGTTTAATCACCTGCAGGAAGCTTATGCTCTTGAAAAAATAGGAAACACCAGCTCACAACCCCAGCTCAGTCCTGACTCCTGGACTGAAGCTATTTCAGAACGTGAGACAGACAGTCATTTAAGTTCTATTCATAATTTATTATTCTGCTTTGCCAGTAATCTCATCACACAACTTTCACACAATTGAACAAAGCTCGATACAAAACCATCGCTTCAAGTCACTTCCCAGACACTTTCCAGTATTTCCAGTCTTGAACAAGGCCTTGAAAAAAAAGAAGTGAAAACCTCATGGATCCTTTAAACAGTGCCAAAAACCAACGAGAAATGTTTGGTAGTAGTTAACTGGCTCAATCTCAAAACGCCTTACTCAAAGGTTTTGGAAGACATTTTGTACATTATCAAAATATCTTCAAGTTACAACGTAACATATGTTCTGGTAGTGGTACACTCGTTTCCAGAAAAAAAAACTAATCTATAATCAAAATCTTGTTTAAGAGATGGACTTTTCCTCTTCCCTTCCCCATCCTTTTTCCTCTCCTCTTCTCTCCACTGGTTTATATTTGCTTAGCATATGAGAGACAACAGAAGACAATGTCTTCCTACAGTAATACAGCCACACTACTTCCAAATAGCAGGCCAGCCAGGGAGCAGAAATTACATGCAGGGTAACTGAAACTTGCTCTCCCTTTGGGCAATGTTTCCCACCCAGTGTCTGTCATGACACAGACCTACATGCAAATACACGCATCTAATTTACTGTGTGAAAAGTAGAGCTCAAGAATATTGTACAGTTTCCCAAGTATTCTTAGAAAGTATTAAAAATTTCCAGAAACTAGGTTTTATGTGAATGAGAAATGTTAATATTTGAGGAAGCTTTCATTTAGTGCTCCCTCACAAATTCCCCATTATCTGCAAAAATGATCCAAATCCTACAAGGCTGGCTCCACAGCTTTTAAACACTAATGCCAAAGGCTGTTCAGGAATCCATAATTGACAGCACCAGTCAGCTCCCTAACAGTGATGGTATCATAGACATCTGTCCCAGTTTTGGGGTCTCCTTCAATAGAGTCATCAGTCCCTTCATAAGGACATGTAGTATCTTAGAGCAGACATAACTTAAAGACCATATTGTATACAACAAAAGGGAAATGCCTTTGTCTCCAGCCCTGTATTTTCCATCAACTAAAGAAGATCATGCTCCAGTGAAGCAAAGAGGCACTGACATACTTTATGAAGCCCTGCTTTGTTAATGCTCATGAAAATGAGATTCATCATCAATAACACCACTGGGTCACAATATCCCATCTGAAATGCAAATGTCATTCTGGACTGCAGTCAGACTAGGGGTGAAGTGCCCAGAAATGAATGAAGGTGACTTGAATGTATCCATGCAGATAAAAAAAAGCTCAAATGCCCTCCTATGTAACACTGGCTTTCCTCATTTCCCAAGGAGAGGATTCTGCAGGAGCTGTCAGCACTCTGCACAATGAAGTTGTAAGTGATACTGCCTATGCTGCTGTCACACAGCATTGCCCATTAGATGCTGTGTTATGCAGGTACTTATGATCAGTGGGTCTCTAATGAACCAACTGATACCCCTCTGCTGCTTTTCAATGCATAATCTCTTTTTCCTTGAGATTTGATAGTAACAATGGACCAAGATACACTGGAATACTCAGGATGACATCAAACATTGCCTGCAAAATTTTTTGGTTTAGAATCCAAACTCGTTGTTCTGGCATGCTCAGTTCAAACATACCATGGAGACCAGCCCATTCTGAGTACATCAATTGCTGCAGACTGCCCCAGCAGCAATCTGTCCTCTTTCCTACCATGTAGCAGCCATGTAGAACACCCACCCTCAGCTCACACAGTCATAGCTACTGTCTCTTCCTAACATGTTAATAATACATTGCTCTCTTCGTTTGGTGATTAAGGCTTAGAGTCAAAACCCAGGCACTTGATAGTTGTGCCAAATATGTGATAATTTTGTTTTAAAGGCTAAGAACACCCACGGTGAATTGACTAAATTTGCCAAAATTAATATTTTATTCTCACAATAGCCATATGCTATTCATTTCTACCTTAGCCTGAAAAGAGCCATTATAAATATAAAGATCTCAGTAAAAACATTTTCCAGCAAATTAAAACAATTTATTGCACCAATGGAGAAGGGCAGGACAGAACCTGTGAGGTCAAAGAAAGTCAGTAAGCTTGACTTTAGAGAATTCATCAGAAAAAAAAAAAAATATCACAAGTATTCCAAGCCCAAAACAAGAGCTTCCAAGAATGTAGGTGAGTAAGTCCCTTGGATCAGCTTGAAAACTGATCCAAGCAAAGTAGCAAAAAAACCAATCTTACCATACAGAGCTAAAACAGATTGGTCAGCACTAGAACACTGCATGAGGGTCGAGTTTAAAAACTCTGTGTCAGGCTTTACTGCATTGATACAGAAAAGTAAATGCAAAGATTGTCCAGAGCCTTAAAGAGCAGGCAAATCTAAACAGCCTTCCTTCCTTCCTTCAGCAAATGTAAACATTTAAGGCAGAACCTGCTTCAGCTAATAGCTAGCAATCTTTCCTCCAAGGTTTTCCTTCCCTGCTCTCCACAGAAAATCTCAGAGAGATAGAGTGCATGGGAGGTGGGAGGGAGAGGTACAGAAACAAAATAGGGAGCAGAGGATAGAGAAAAAAGTTTATTCTCTACAGATATCGCAGCTCCAAAAATCCATCCATGCAGTCACTTCTCGAGCTGAAGGGAAAAGACCTGTCTTCTTGCTGTCTGCATCCCTGCACCTCCCACACATCAGGAACGGAGAAGGACAGGAGAGTTGAAGCAAGAATTCCAGTGTTACCACTGCTAGACTCAGCAGTAAAACACTCCTTAACTTCAGCAAGGCCAAGATTTTATGCCAGATTGACAAACAAGTAATTTACAAAACTCCAGCACAGGTCCCCAAACTATCTGTCAAGGAAAAGCAAGAATCTGATGAGATATATTCCCCCAAGTCTGCTCTTTCTGTAAGAGGTTTTATTTTATTTGGCTCTAGCTGTAATGTATTGCTAAATGTCATTGTAAAACACAAAAAATATTCATTCATAAATATTCAGTAACATACTGAACTTACAGTGAACTACACTGGCTGCTGCAGCAAATTTAACTCACAACACACAGAATCCTCGAAGCCACACATCTAGATCTAATTTATTTAGCTGCTGATAAGAAAACAGATGCATGAAAATAAAGTGGATCCTTGCTTTTAGAACTGCAGAGCACATCTTAGTACAACAGGCTGATTGCCAAGCTCTGAGGAAGGTATCCCACTAACCTTCAAGACCTGAAGCTGTTGCCATAAACAATATTGGCTCTTTTACAGATGTGTCTCTCCAACAGATTCCCCCACTACCTTCACAGTCCCTCACTTTGCTTTCTCTCCCCATCATATATGAAAAAATCCAGGCTCTTTATGAGGCAGGGAATCTTGTAAAGGAAAATGCACCCTTAGAATGTAGTAGTATTCATTTTGAGGACAATTACAAGCAAATACCTACTATACATGGTATATTCTCTGTTGCAGTTCTTTGACTGCAAGGCCTAACATGTACAGGAATTAGCTCAACTGCTGCAGAAAAACAGCCTTTAGGTAGGAAACTTCAGCTGCCTAAGGACACAGAACTAAGATTTGAAGAAGGAAGTGAATGACATCACATAAGACTGAAATGAAAAGTTTGTTACTTGGTAACTGACTTCTTTCCTAGTCATGAGTATCCTTCTAGTCCAAGACTATGGACTGCTTGGATGCTTGCAGGGAAAAGAGATGCACCATCTCAAAATGGGGAGATTCATACTCTGAAAACAACATAAAGTTAATGTTTCTATCACGTAAAACAAGGCCTGGGTGACACGACCACAAAAAACACCCCAACAAAACATCCTCAACAAAACAACCCCAAACAAATTCCAAGGCTCTTCCCATTTATGTTCCAGTCAGAAGAGAGTACTTCCAACTACCATCCCTTCTGAGCCCCTGCTGAAAAACTGCCACTGGAAGCAACACAGGGGAGTTGCTCACAGGAATACTAACATCTATTCCAGTAACTGGAAAGAAGCTTTAGCTTTGAAGCCTATCAGTTTGAGATAGGTGCTCTGGTGGCTTCTAAAATAGTCATAACAAGGTTTCAGGGACTCCACTCTACCAGAAACTACTGAATAATGATCTTATTTTGATACTCTCGACAGTATTTCAACTTCTTCCAGCTGATAATGAAAACTGAAGTTAGTGATAAAGATTCAGGGATAACAATAATCTATAAACTTACTGCAAAACAAAAGGAAACTCACTTTCCTTCTTAGTTGAGGAATTTTCAGCTCTGCATTTCTGTTGCATCAGTAATATTTTGGAAAAATGAGATTCACACCAGGTATAAATCAGTGCAACTCTAGCAAATTCCAGTGGAATTGCACCAAACTCCACATAGCATAAGCCATTCTGTGCAATTGCCAAAAAGGAGAGAATGGAATTCAGCTACAGAACGGTTTGGCTCACGTTGTCCTCATGGGGAAGAAAAAGCCCATACACACGCTTCTTCAAACCCAGGCTAAAAAGGAAGGACAGAGAATGTTTAAAAGGCTGAGCCCAGTTCACTCAACAGTGACTATTAAGGAGTTTCTGAACATATGAAAAGGAAAGACATTTGATTTTATAAATGTAAATGCTGGAAGTGGAAATATTTCTCTAGTACTAGAAGAATCTACCTGAAGGTAAACATAAAGCACAGGAAAATAGCAGCAGTCACTGAAGGAAGCAGGGAAGTGCTTCCTTTTCAGCACTTACCATTCAAATGTAGAACACCTTTAGTAGCACTTTTTCCTAGAACAATTTTTCAGCTGTCTTACCCTACTTCACACATAGCCAAATCCCAGCCCCTAGTGAGAGTGCAGATGGCAAAGCTGAGGTCTTAAGAAGGAAAAGAAGAATGGTAGAGAAAGAAGTTTTTGAGTCATAGCCCAAATTTTACATAAAAGACTTTTAAATTCCTTATTTTCCTGACTCAGAAGAATATTTGTTGCCTGTCTGCAGTCATTTTACATACACTACATTTATGTTCAAAGGTAGGTGAATAGAGAGGAGAGTTGGATTTTTAGAAGATGAAAAACAAAATTCTCCTCCATACAGCTCGGGTGTAAAGTTGAGGTTGCTGGCAGGAGGGCAGAGGGAGGAAGTGTGCAACCACCAGCAAGGCAGAAAGCGCATTTGCTGTAGGCAGCAGTGGTAGATAAAATAAGAAAGACAAAGAAACTTCTGCTTTTGCAAGTACACAAATTCAGTTTACTACAAGAATACGAAATCACAAAAAAGTTTCTCCTGGTTTCATTTGACAGCACCTCTGCTTTTTAACAGACTGCTTTTGGGCACGTTCTCTCCCAAAACCAGGCAAGTGAGCATTAGCACAGAACTGACCTAGCCACAAAGACCACCTGAACATGCCCATCTTTAAAGACACGCTCAAAACCACAGCACAAATCTTCTATTTAAAACTCCAGACCTTCTCCGGGCTAGCAGTGCTGTAAGATAGCTGCCCTGCTGCAGAAGAGGAACACCTGGAAAGAGATCTGCAGAGAGGAGAACCTGTCTCTGAGGGTGAAGTGGCTGGCACACTGCACTGACTCCCACTCCACGCCATGCAATGCGCTCCCAGTGTCAGCAGCTGCTCTGAATGCTGCAGGATCAGCAACAACTTACCAGACCTAAAGGAGCCCCTTTACCACAGTAAGTGAAGGCAAGTATTCCTGCATGCTGAAACTTGGTCTTCTTTCACAGGCTCTGCTAACTGCAGGCAGTTATATTTTATGTATGTATGTTTTGCAAAATGTATTGCCTCTCAGTTTAGTTGGCTGTCACTGAATTCAGGAGAAGAAATATTTCAATATGCTTAATACCTAATTTACTACTCCTCTACATAAACAATCGTATTTACTGACAATAAGATTCATGGTTTTTACCTTTATGGTCAGACTTAATTTCATTGACACAGGCAAAGTGCTCAAACAAATCATCAGGAACAAATATGCTGCAACATTCGAACCACTACGACAATTCCCAACAGAAATTTCTACTTGCATCTTTCAGCCAGTTGCCAAATAATTATGCACCACTGCCTTTTGCCCTATAAGTACTTAACCTATTACATTAATGTCTTCTGTCAGGAACTCTGTCAAAATTCTTTTAAATGTCTAAATTGTATCATCCTGTTCACTTACTACTTCAGGGGCATATCCAAGGCACTTCATTCAGCTGGAAAATTCAGTTTTCCTCTGCACAAAATACTCGTTACATTGACTGCTTAGACATTATAGAAAATTATTCAGATTATTTCATCCAGACTCAGTATTGTAGTTAATTCATCATCTGATTGCAGGCATTTGGACCTACCAAAAGAAACTCCAGTTAACTCAGTATGTCATCTGCAAGACACCCTTTCTAAAGAAAGAAGCAGCTGGAAGGCAATGCTTTAAAGGGGCTATGGGCATAAAAATGCTTTTTCACTTAGTTGGCTCCATCTGCTTGACAAGTTATGAACAGATGCTCCGTATCTTTCCAAACGTATTTTACCAGTGACCAGAAAAGTCAATTTTTCAGCAGACAAAACATCAGCATCCAGAAGTGGAGAGCAACCTCTTTGAGAACTATTTCCCTTTGAACTGGAACAGTTTGTACAATAACAGATGCAACATTAACAGACAGAAATATGGACCATTAAAATAAATTGACACTATTTTTCTTAAATCTGGAAAATAGTTAGAAAGGAAAGGATATGCAACTGAGAAGAAGAAGAAGAAGAAGCAGGAAAAATTAGAAAACACCCTTAGGAAAAAGGGGGCCAAGGCATTTGCTGTTCAGTTGCAGAGTAGAATGGGGTGTGACTATCAGCTATCTTCTGCTTGCTGGCCCAGCACTTGGGCCTGGTTTGTCTTGTTTTGGGTCTATGTAAAACAGTCCCAGTCAGATCACCTACATACAAAGACAGAAAGGAGAACAGAATCACAGAATATGCTGAGTTGGAAGGGACCCATCAGGATCATCAAGTCTAACTCCTGGCCCTGCAGAGGAGACCCCAAGAATCACACCATGTGTCTGAGAGCATTGCCTAAAGGCTCTTGAACTCTGGCAGGCTTGGTGCTGTGAGCACTTCCCTGGGGAGCCTATTCCAGTTCCTTCAGCCTCTGGGTGAAGAACCTTTTCCTAATATCCATCCTAAACCTGCCCTGACACAACTTCAGGCCATTCCCTCAGGTCCTGTCACTGGTCACCACAGGGAGAGATCAGTGCCTGCCCCTCCTCTTGCTCTCATGAGGAAGTTGTAACTGCAGTGAGGTTCCTACTCAGTCTCCTCCAGGCTGAACAGACCAAGTGACCTCAGCTGTTCCTCATATGGCTTCCCCTCAAGGCCCTTCACCATCCTGGTTGCCCTCCTGTACTAGTTTGGCACCATGCCATGCCAAACCATATGCCTCCTTTGAACAGTAATAGTTTAATGTCTTTTTTTATACTGTGGCACCCAGAACTGCCCCCATCACTCGAGGTGAGGCCGCCCCAGTGCAGAGCAGAGCAGATCAGGACAATCCCCTCCCTGGCCCAGCTGGCCATGCTGTGCCTGCTGCCCCCCAGGACAGGGCTGCCCTTCCTGGCTGCCAGGGCACTGCTGACTCACATTCACCTTGTCACTGACCAGGACCCCCAGGTCCCTTTCCCTGGCACTCCAGTGTCTCATTCCCTAGTCTGTCTGTACACCCAGGACTGCCCTGTCCCACGTGTAGAATCCAGCACTTTCACTTTTTTGAACTTCATTCTGTTGGTGATTGACCAGTCCTCTAATTTTTTGAGGTCTCTCTGCAGGGCCTCTCCGCCTCTGAGTTTTGTATCCTCCCAGTTTTGTATCATCTGCAAGCTTACTTAACATCCCTTCAAGCGCCATCAAATTGTTTATGGAGATGTTGAAGAACACAGGGCTGGAGTTGGAGCCCTGTGGAACCCCAATAGTGACAGGTTGCCAGTCTGATGTCACCCCATTCACTGTAACCCTCTGTGCCCAACTTGTGAGCCAGTTGCTCACCCATCACATGATGTGTTTGTTCATGCAGCTGAATGCTGGACATTTTGTCCAAAAGAATCTTGTAAGAGACGGTATCAAAAGCTTTCCTGAAATTCAGAAAGATTACATCTACTGTCCTCCCTTGATCCACCACGTGTGTCACCTTGTCATAAAAAAAAAATCAGATTTGACAAACAGGACTTTCCCCTCATGAAGCCATGCTGGCTGTGACCAGTAATAGCATCGTCCTTCAGGCGTTTTTCAATACTTGCCAGAATAATCTTCTTCATAATTTACCAGGCACTGAAGTGAGACTGATGGGCCTGTAGTTTCTAGGGTTCTCCTTCCTGCCCTTCTTGAAAATTGGAACAACGTTCGCCAGGTTCCAGTGAACTGGGACCCCTTCAGATTCCTGAGACCATTCAAAAATAACTGAGAGAGGTTTTGGAATGACATCAGCCAGTTCTTTAAGTATTCTCAGATGAATCCCATTAGGCCCCACAGATTTACAGGGATCCAGCTGGAGCAGCAGATCCCTCACAATTTCAGAGTCAAGTGGGAGTTGAATATTTTTGCAGTCCTGGTCCTCCAGCTCACGGCTCTGGGACTCCCTCAGCCCATCATCAGTGTTGAAGATAGAGGCAAAGAAAGCATTAATCTCTGCCCTGTGTATGTCCTTGGTTGTGAGGCAACCACCCCTATCCCATAAAGGGCTGACATAGTATCTGCACTGCCTTTTGCTCTTAAAGAATGATCATGTTGATATAGCAATAAATAAATTTAGTGTGCATGTCTCTGCCAATACCTCTATCTTGCATGTCTGTTCTTAATGTAGAAACAAACACTCACCAAACAACATCACAATCAGGTAATTTCTTTTCCAAACTACATGCCCACTTACAGTAAAACCTGCCAGTTATCCAGCCATCTTCCTACCTGGAGGTCCACTGTTTTCTTAAAAAACCCATGATCTTTTGTGTGGACTTGCACCTTAAATTTTAAACTTACCTTCCAGTGGTCAAATTGTACCTGTGTTGCTCAGCCTTTCTGGTCAAGTTTGATGTTTGATTCACCTTGGTCCCAGAGGTAGGATAAGGTCCCACAGCTGGAAACAAGGTGAGTCAGGGATTTGCTCCAGGATGATCCCACACCCACAGGAAACCACTTCATATCTGCTCTACACATAAGGCACAGTGAACAAGGTTGGGAGCTCCCAAAGTAGCCCAGTACTGGGCTACAGTAGCCCAGCTGGGCTACCCCAGGAGTGGATGAGGAGCAAGCTTCCCATTGTACAGAGTAAGAGTATAATGATGGGATAACACAAAACGTTATTAACTGCCTCATTAGCTAGCAGGTGTTAACAGCTAAACTCTACCTTCAAGATCCAATCGTAGCTTATGGGTATTAAACAACAGTGATGATTTTTTAGCATTATCATCTTTGAACTTTTTTTGGAAGAAAAATCTGTTAAACCTACAGATATTACACTCGGAGTCTCATCTGCAGCTCTGCATGTGTCCCATCAGAGATTATACAACACAGCTCAAGGTTAAGAAAGCAAAGGTACAGTGAAGAGAGATTTTCTCTGGACCTCAAGAGGTTAGGAAAATGGCACAACAAATTGCTGAAGCCCAGTTCAGCATTTTCCCTCGTAGTGGATGTTGCGTTTTACAGCACTAATTCAGATCCCCCACGCAGGCAACCCATACTCAACAAAGCAGCTTTTAGAGAGGGCAGATTTATGACAGCAGCCTCTCAGGGTAGTCACAGTCCTGGCTGCGACAGGCAGAAATTACTGTAGTCCTGCTTCAGCCTGCAAAGGTGTTTTTTCACTATGCTGAGCAAGGCTTCATTCCCAGCCTCATAACATAACTAGACAGATATTATGAAGTGTCTTCATGCTCATTTCTCTGTCCCACCTTGCAGTATAATCTTTTCTTTGGTAATAGTGGGTTTTCAGGAGTATCTGTCCTCTGACAGGTTGTTCAGAATTTGATAGGGAGAATGAGAGACTAAAGATGGTAGCAGAGAAGATACAGTGAGGTAAACTCCCAAACCCTCCCAATGTGCATATGACAGAACATCCTACAGTTATAGTAAAGCAAGATTTCAAGGGACATACAGACAGGGTGAGACACAGCTATCTTAACAGAGGGTAACCCTTCATGTCCAAATGAAATTTTCTTTAGTCACTTTTACTGTGTTAATATCCTCCACTGCAAATTTCAGTTTGGAGATTTTCCCAGTTCTGAGTATGAACCACAAGTCAAATTATTCACATTTTCAGGCTGCTACAGTAACTGGAGTCCTACAGTATATCAAACCCAGCAATTATTAATGATACCTGTTGCTCTAGCCTCACTGTCCAAATTCAGAGCTAAGGAGACAGTCTGTCATCCATTCCTAATGGTGTTTGAAATTGAAAAAATCTTTTCTTAAAAACATAACTTTATCTCACTGTATTCTGAAAGCCAAAGTGAACACAAGAGCACAAACAAAAAATCATGTTAAAGCTATGACCAGCAGAAACAGAATTTTGACCAGTGGTTTGAAACAACTTCCTGTGGTTGCTGCGCATGTAGCCACAGCAAACACAATAATGGCTGAGGTTTCTGGTGGTCAAAAGCAAAACACAACCAATGGCAAGAGTTTTCACATGGGTGCTGGGCATGAAATTACTGGTGCTTGGTAGCAGCCACACGGTAATTTAGGTTGTTCAAAAAAGGCTCCCATTAAACTGAAGTGACAGTCAAGATGTAAGACTTGCTTCTTATTTGTTGTGTACTTTAAATTAATTTATTATAAAGCTTGTGAAACTTCAGAAATGCAACATTTCTTTGTTTATCTTGCGCAACTGGTTGAGCTATACAGAGTGTTGATATACTGTGAGGCTCGTACAAAATCGAATTACAAAAGCAGCGTGTTGTGCCTTTTGCCTCCAGCAAAAGCCCAGCTGTATTGTACCATTGGTCTCATTTGGTATGAGAAAAAAAAGGCTTATGTTTTCTTGTCAATACTCAGCAGTATGAAACAGCACCAGAGAAACAATTTAATAACCCCCCTTCTAATCCCTAACTCAAAGAAGTCAGACAAATAAATATTTTGAACCTGCATTTACAGTCACCTGCTTCTGTGCCTCCTCTTCTCCCACACCTGCTCACTACAGTACACTTTGCAAAGGAAGGAATGCATCCTTTCAGGAGAGGGAAAGCTGCCCACAACCAAGTGCAATAGTGCAATGGACATTTGAACGAGGACACAAGGGACCAATCACCATATTAAAAAAACCCAAAAATGGCATAATGTCTAGCTAAACCATCTTACTTAACTGGAAACTAAAAAACCCGCAGACAAGAAATTTGGTCAGGTCTGCAATGAAGATGTGAGTTGTGTTTTGACTGTAACACAACTGTCAGTTAGAGACTATATCCTGATTCCCAAGGATTTCTGCATAAACTACAGAACCCGCACTCTGGGGGGTTATGTAATATACACAGCTGTGATAAGGCCTCCCAGCTTGGCTTGAAGAGCTTAAATTCTGAGATTCAAAATCATTTACTGAAAATGAAATATAAATTTCATCTTTTAGTAAGCCTTTAGGAAGTAAAACGTGATCACTACGTGCAAGCTGGTTGGTCAGTTACCTAGCTAAGCCATAGATAAATTTTATGTTATTTTAATTCTGCAAACACCACTTGTAATAGTTTTACACTAACAGATTTAGAGCCTTGAAGACATCGTTAGAAAGGTTGCTCAGCATCCAGAAAACACCAAGGGCTCCTGTGCTGCTGAGGGAAGGCTGTGATTCCCATCTGACCAGACAGCAGGTTCAGCAATTCACTGACCTCTCCGTGTAAACAAGGTGCCAAAGTTAATTCTGTCGAAGTCAACGTAGCGATAACAAACAGGCCCTAAATTTTCTAATTAAAAACTGCTTTCATATGGTACTAGAGATGTGGCTGTAAATATCACACAGCAGTCACTTAACATGGCACATTAAGCAGACTGGTGGTCTATTTCATAATATACCCAGGCTGTTGCCAGTAACAACTGCTTTTCTAAAGAAGTAAGTATCTTTGTTAGGAACAATCACAATGTAACCTTACTGGAAGAGGAGTGAATTCCTCCTAACACTGGGCCCTTGGCAATGGATTTATATTAATTAGCATTCCTATTTCTCGAGGAACAGGGTAGGGGGGAAGTTTTCCCTTTTCCATTAAATAAAAAATATGCAGAGAGGCTAAACATCAAACATCTGGCACAGTGCAGGAAAAGAAATGCAACATGGCTGCAGTAAAAATAAAGGATAAAACAGGTGGTGTAAAAGACATTTCATTAAAAAGGCACATTAGAAGCCTATATGAGTACTGTCTCACTCCCAGTGAGGGCTTTTGAGTTTTAAGGTAGGTGAAATTAGACAGGGCTTCACTGAAAGAGGCTTTAGTATATATATTTTTCATTGGCTCTGTTAACAAAAAATCCAATCATATTCCTATACACAAAAGTAATGCCAATGCCCTGACTGGACTGATAATCCTGTTTTCACCAAAGACCAAACACTTCAACAGTTATTCAATGAAATCATTATGAGGCAGAAATACTTCACGGGATGCAGATTGTCTTCCTTGTGTCTATGGCAACATACACTCTAGGATAGTATTCACACAGTCTTTTTTAGACATCTAAATTTGGTTGTCTGTGTTAGGCACCTACTTTCTCTATGAGACTGGTATAGAGATACACATCTCTTCTCTGAGTTGCTCTGCAAAGGCACCCTCTGACTTACTGGCTCCACGGGAAACCTTTTATCCCAGTTTAGCTCCTAAGGTCAACTCCTTAAAGAAGAAAGTCTGAATACCTCTCCTGGCTGAATACTTGCATTACCACCTCTAATACTGAAGCTGGTCATCGTGAAGTCAGTGCAGTTTACAAGGGACTGAACTTTTTTTAACTATTGCAACTGGAAGAAAACAATTCTTATAATTACATTACCTTGCTAACATCCTTCAGTCCTAAAAATTTTGGCTTGAATCTTTTCCTTGGCAACAAAGAATAAACTCAAGAGAAACTCAAGTAGAAACTCAAAGAGAGGCTCTAGAGAGGCGGTAGATGGGGAACAAACTTGACAAAACCTCCTTCATCCTGCACATTTAACTTCCGTTATGTTACCACTTCTTCAAGAGCCAAGAGATGCATTACCTGCCTAACATGAGTAAAAATGTTTTCCATTTGTCTTATTCAGAAGCTATCCCAACTGATGAAGCAGATACAGTGACCTACAGATAAAGCTCACATGAAAGGTCTTTTCTTTTAGTCAAGGTCCAAGTTCTTTTGATAGGATAATAGAAAATTTTTTGTTATCTGCACTTCAGCTCCATGATCCCAAAGGATAAAACATAAGCTCCATTCTTTTATTTAAGCCTTGCAATAAAAAAGTCATGCAGAATGAAGCTTGTACATTTTTTTAAAAATGCTCAATGCTTAGACAATCTTCTTCTGTTCTGCTCCACAAAGTTTAATGCCCCTTGTTAATCTATATATTCTTTTATGTGTGTTCATCCTCATGGTACCTGAAGATTGTATTAAATCAGAGACATAAACAGTGCACCTTCCTGTGGCATAGCTAACCCACACTTGAGTGAAAGACACTGAATTAAAGCTATGTTCTGCTAATTTCTATGAGCTATTTTGATCAACTATGTTTATTCCTTTGCTGCCTGTATTACAGCAATCCCTAAGCAGACCTGCTTAATGTTGTAAAACCTCACACTGCATTTCAGCTTATAGGTTCCACTTCACCTCATGAAGTTCTCATTTTCACATCAAAGTCTGCAGCAGTACACCACAAACATCCCACATCCCAGTCTGGGTATCTGCCAGTTAGTGGGATTCCTACACGAAAGAAGGACTAGCAGCATTGCACATGCTAGATAGGCAATCTCTCACCTACTTCTCTTTCACCCTCCACAGTACCAGCTTCCCAGGTTCCCTTCCTCTGCCTTTTAGTGTCGTGCCAAGGCCTAGAAATTACCGATGGAAAAGCCACCATTTTTCCACGTGCCAACACCAGTTTTTCTCAGAATAGTTGAAGACTCACCACAGAAGGAAATCATCATGCAGAAAGTGAGCTTCCTCTAAGCCATCCAATCTGATCCAGTTTCACTGAGACTGTTGATATTTTAAATCTCATAACAAATCATAACTACAATATAAATCCTCTTTGCTCTAGGGATGAGACTTGCATAAACAGCATTACAGATGTCACACGAATTTGCAAATGTCCCAAGAGAAAACTAAGACCCACTTTCCAGAATTTGTTGCAAAGAAAATTTTTCAGCCTGTACTGTTTAGAGCATCATCTAAATTTACCTTCCATAATAAAGACAGTCAAAACAAAATGTTTTCTATGGCAGAAAAACAGTGTCCCAGCATATCCACACTGAAATAGATCTGTCACTGTAGAATAGAATCCCTGTTTACATAACAATCTAGGTTACTTAAGAGATTGGGGAATCTGGGAAAGGATGGTTACAAATACTGCAGAAAGTTCTGAAACGATTACTGTCAGTCTGAAATACAAAGGCATAAATTAGTTAAAGCAGTCTGCCAACAGCCCCAAGGTTGACATTCTAGTAAACACAACAATGATGATTTTTTTCCATTCAACGTATCTGTAGTCCGATATGTTTCCAAGCATTGTTTCATAATTAATCTAGATGTTAGAAGTTTTATTCAACTTTAAATATTCAAGTTAGATTATGCTTTTCCTTATTTTACCACCAATTTCTGTTTCTATACCCAATCCTTTTAAAAATCAGATTAACTCTTGGAAATGCATCTTTTTTGACCCATTATCTTCAATCTCTGTTTTATTTGTCATTCCTACCCTTCCTCATTTTTTCATAATCCTTTACAGTAAAATTATTACACACCTGGCTAATCCACTCATCCCAATCTACAACTTTCCCAGTTCAAAGCAGGAGTTAAGACAGTGACAAAGCAATGGAAAAAGAACATCAGTCATAGGCAAAATCAGAGTAGAAAATTGATGCCAGGTTTTGTGCATTTTGGTGTTTACATGATTCCATTGGCTGTGTTGGTTGGAGCATGGTGCTGGTAATGCCAAGGTCATGGGTTTGATCCTTGAATGGACCATTAGCTTAAGAGTTGGGCTCAATCCTTCTGAGTCCCTTTCAACTCAAACTATTCTGTGATTCTGTGATTTTTAAGTAGAACCTAAAAATACTAGAAGTCTCTGTGAATGACCCATGAAGGCAGTAGAGTAAGAGGACAAATCGCACAGATTTAGACAAAGGCAAAATGAGAAGAATGAACCATCTCTCACACAGAGGTTTGGGTTTAAAGCGTGTCCTTTTCAACCTGTCAACTTTCTTTTTAACCAAGAAACTCAACTCCTTGTGTTTTGCATTCACTGTGCAAATTTCCCAAAACATTCTGATAAATCAGAAAGATTTTGTGATCATTTTATAACATCTGCTCTCTTCATAGGCACTGTCTCTTCCCAGAGATGAGAGGATGGGAGAGATGGGTACCAGTGTCAGGAAGCCCTGATGCAAGGGGTTCTGCTCATATGATAGCAACCTTCATGGCATACCTGCTTCTAACTGAACCTATGGCTGCTCTTTGATGAAAATGTGGGAGAGGTATTCCAACAGGGAATACCTGCAGGTGGCTTATCCATGTAATTATTTTCAGGATGACCACAACTGTGGTGTAACTGAAGTTACACTGATTTCCACTGCTCACTGCCTGTGCAGCGTGCCAGACATCACATCTCTGCCAGGAAAACTTTTCAGAGAGTAACGTTGTAGGTGAGTATCTCTTACTTGCACCTACATTAGCTCAGGGTTAATGAATTTATACACATTTTAATCAAAAGTCTACCATGTGGGGATTTTAAACTCTACAGCATTATCAAGTAAATATGTGATATGTCTCTATTTTCTTATTAAACTTGGTTTGCTCTTTTTCCGCCTGCAAAAATTACCACGTGCTAAGATACCATGGTGATGGGAAAAACAGAAAACATCAAAACAGATTCTGTTTTCTTTAACTGAAATGCAAATTCCTTGTTTCACACAGGAAATTTTAGTCAGGATGACTGCATAGATGCAAATCTTCACAAAGGTGAGTTTTGTGAATTAACAGTTAATGTAATGTAAAGTAAAGCTTTTTCCCCACATATGCAAAGATGAAATAAAGAAAGAAAGGGGCAATAGAAAAAATGAGAAAACTGTAGGCAAAAGTAAAATAAAATGGGATCAGGTCATATTAATCTTTGCAAGCAATAATGAAACAGAAATACAAAGTGTTCAGAAAATTATGGTGCAGAACCATCAGGATTATACTCTGTGAATCATTTCTTTCTCCCAAACTGTTGGAGGTCAGTCCTGCTGGTAACTTTCATGAGCATTTTATAGGACCAGCAAAGCAAGCAACATGTAATTCATCAAACATCTGCCTTTAAAGTGACACAGTTATAACGCAAGTACAAAAAGCACCATGCAGACAAATCAACTGCAGTTTCTTGGGAGAAAGTTCAAAGATCAATTTGGCATTGCTTCATTTGTGGCATTTTTTAAAAATGCTTTGGTCCAGACAGCTACATGGAAACTTCAGCGTTCAGCTGTATTTTTTTTTTTTAAGTTTCTACTCTACAAACTCCTGCCAGGAAGACCTAAGTTTGAAAATAAAAGAAACAGAAGTCTTACAAACTAAAAGATAAAAACTCTCCTAATTACTTAAAACTTAACAATCTTTAGTGTCATCACACGTTCTTTGCAGTCTTGACTTAAAATTTGAGAACACAGACTAGAAGCAATATTAACATTAATAGTAATACTAGCAGTGATTAACACAATGCCAAACAGTGCAAGCAAAGTTGCCCTCCTTCGTGACACAACATTCCTCCAGCAGCTGTGCACATGGCCTTCTGCAGATAAAAAAGCTAAACCTCCTTCTTTACATTTCATCTGAACAAACAGGCAGCTGGAATAAGCAAAACTATAAGAATAGGCCACAAGGGAAAAGAATTGTCACTGCAAATTACTGAAAACTCAGAGCTGAAGGAGCCTCTAGTGCCATCACCCTCCTTTATATGGAAAACTTTCTTTTTCCAGTCATTCAAATCCACTATTATTGCTACACTCTAACACAAAGTCTCTCACATGATGTTTTGCATGCCAGCTCAGGATCTCTGTAAATAGCTCAATACACAAAATAGTTGAGCCATCTCATACCCTGTAGGTGGTAAATTATCAGGAACTTAAACGTATTGCAAGTCATGTCCAATATTGGTTTACTCCCAACTTAGCTGCACAGCTGTCAGCAGACAAGCCACCAAGTTTGCACCTCTGTTGCTGCAATTTTAACTGTCAAGCAGCATCTGCTAACTAGTTGAATCCCCTTAAGAAGGGTTTATAATATTCTATCACATGAATTGAACATTTGATCATGTGGATTTCAGAGTAATACTCCTTTTGATTTGCACACAGCTTGAAAACATGTCAGATATTTCTTTCAAAATCTCTTGCCAACAAGTTATGAAAAATGGATTTTATTTCAGGCATCCTGGACTGTTACTGACAACAGAACAGTGTTTCAGCCTGCTATAAGAGTTTCCAGGATCCCAGATTTATCTCTCAATGTCCACACTTCTTGTTCCCTAGCAGCTTGTGCAACTTACCAGTGATGCAGCATAGGCTGTCAGTTCTGTACCCATCTGCAGTGGTGTTTTTAAGTCACTAACAAGATGACCTAATCAGCATCTGTTCTTGCTATGCCTGTGTGTCGCCATGATTCTTTTTACCATGATTTCTTTTTTCACTTGCGAAATAATACTAAGAAGTTCTAATATTACAGGCAAAACTGTAACTATTTTCAGAAGTTATACCCTGAAATTGTCTCAGTGAGTTCTAAATTACTGATATACTTTACTTGGCACTACAAACAACAGGGTAAATGCTTGTTTTACTTCTGATTCTTTATTTTTACCCTCCTTTTTCAGGAGAAGTTCTGATGTATACATAGCATGCTACTACAATTGCTATTACAAGCAATTCTGGACATACTTGCATTTCTAGCTCACCTAAACACTGAGTCAAAATTAATGGCACATTACATGAAATTGATGGGATTTATTTTTCTTTACATAAAGCCTAAAATAATATTTGATACAGATCATAATTCCAGGATGAACTGTGCATGCAGAAGATAGAAAGCACAAGACAGTGTTTCCAAGAAGCCATGAAGATGCTGACATGCAGAATGTAGGAGGAACAAACTCAGGAAAACACTGTGGAAGAACATGTATGCCAACAGATGCAGGAAAGGCAAATCCTACATGTTATTTACAAGGGTCCAACACACTGTCACTGCAAACGTACAGGAAAAGACAGCAGGCCAGAGCCTGCCTCAAGGCAGGGGCAGGAAAAGGCACTGCACTGCACATCACCATAGGCATGGCCAGTCTTTCAAAGTACAGCATGCTCTCCCCTGTGTCACTGATGCCCACTAGCTGGTACCAGAGAGGAGGAAGAGGAAGGTAACAACCCACCAACCACCTGTCCCCTCTGAAGCATCTGGTGCCAATATTTTGAAATACAGCCTTAAATTCAAAATCCCCAAACACACCGGCAAATCATCTTCTTACCCACTCTTTCAGAAATACCTCTGCCTTTGGCTGGATCTTTAGGACCTAAGTCTAGTAGAAGGGATTCAGGTAACTCAGAAACCTAGCCTATTTTTCTTTTTTTTTGCCTCAGAGGAGGTACGTACAATATTATATCATTCAATGTTCTCTTTTGGTTATACCTTGCCAACAAACCCCGCCTTTGCTAACTCAAACAATCGTTAGTGCATTGCACACTCACAAGAGAAAGAAATTATAAAAAGTTAGTTGAGTATAGAGAGCACCTCTAACTTGTTAAGCATTGAAGGCAAAAGCACACTTCATAACCTCAACACTGTAACCATATATTCCTACAACCAGCAGAGCACAGCAATCAGCTCAAATCCTTGCAATGCAGTTGTATCATGATATATTTGCATTGAATGTCATGTTCCAAATTGGAACTGGCAAGCATCTCAGCTGCACACAACAATGCCATATGGAGTTACATCTGATACAGCTTGAGCAGAACTCCCTTCCTATCCAGAATACATCAAACAGTGCCACAGATAGGCTATGGCATTTAAATAGTAATAATGCGGATGTGAGGGCTAAATTAAAAATGTGTTGCATATTAGAAACAATTTGCGCACCAAGATATAAAAAGGGATTCGCTGGCAGCAGAACTTAAAGATATGTAAAGAAAACCATTTTACTTAATTACCTATATGTCAACCTCCTGAGCAGAACAATTTCAGGACAAAAGATGCATCAAAAATATTAGCGCAGATTAAAAAGCCCAACAAGCAACAAAGATTTTGCTTCAAGTGGACAAGAGAGGAGCTGAGAATTAGAAGTTGTGCATCACATCAGAACAGGGTGATGGGCCGGGCTGGCTGTCAGAAACAGAAACTCCACTTCAGACACTGCTTTAAAGCTCTACAGCTTTAACTGACTACACTTTGACTTCTGTGCTTGTGCGAAACAGGTTCACGGCTCGTGTTTTCCACTTGCACAAAGAACAACTGAGATGTGTGAGTTCCCACCAACCAACATCACTCAAGGGGAAAGAAAAGTAGTTCAAATCTCCAATTTTACTGCTTCTGCAGAACCCATAATTAATACAGCAGCAGTGCTCTGTCACCCTCAGTGCAATTCGACCACTTGCTGTCAAGAAAATTAGAAGGTTATCAGTTATAACCCATTGCAAGGACCAGATCAGTTGCCCAGTGCATGCCTAGATGAGACAGACATCAGGCAGAACGACCCACGACGTTTGAGAGCTATACTGTCACTGGAACCTGTTAACAAGTGATCAAGCTGCCCATCATTTCTTGGGAAATTTTTATTCAGTGGAGGTGACCAGTGTTGCACAACAAAACCCAAAAAGCACAGTCTTCCATAAAAATCATACTATGACTTCTACAGAGGGTCAGATTATTCTAGAAAGCCAGACAAACAAGGTTTTAGCCAGAATAATTTGAAAAACTTTAGGGATTATTTAAATTAGGATATGGCATGATAAATAATTTAAAAACACTACAATGACTAAATATTTGATGGGTTAAATCCTGGAGGTTTCTCTTCAGCTCAGATTCACTAATGACTCCACTGGGAATGCAGGTTGAGTGAAAACAATGTGATTTCTTCAGTAGTTTTCATTTCCTGGAGCACATTGCTAACTAGTATTTGCAACCTTTTTTTCTCTGAAGGTCTTCAAAGGTCAGAGCGCTTCCAAGATGTCCTCTTCTACCAATACAGAAATAGGCATTTCTCAGCTCTTAAACAAGGTGACCACCCTTAGCCTCCACCTGCTCTACAGTAACACTGGCCTTCAAGCAGAGTAAAACTGATTCTGCTGCTGTTTTCAGAAATCCCCAGATTATGCAATGACAAGAAAATGGTGCAAAGTTAAATTTTTTAAAGCTCCAAAGGAAAAAAACCCCTTCAAGTTGTTTCATAATTGGTATTAATGCTATAGCTTCAGGTATTCAAACCATTTGGAGCATTCAGAAAATACAAATATTATATTTTGCAAAGCACAGCATGTCCATGCCTGTCACGTCCTGATTTACCACAATGAAGCACAGAAGCTGTCTGCTCTGAGGCATAGTCCTGGGGCCCAACCAACCAAACTCACCAGAGCCAAAATTCCAAACTACAACAGCAAACAACAACACCTTTCCAGCAACTTCATCCATGTCAAGGGTACTGAGTGCCTGGGTTGCTTCTGAGCAGCAGCCCAGGAGCAGCAGCCAGCCTTAGCTCACTAGTGCCAGGGGGATCGGTTCAGGAAGCCCTCGAGACACCTTCACAAGAAGATAAGCTTTAAATGCCTCAGAATCCAGATTTTTTATTTTTTTTTTTTTTTCACTTGGGGACTCTAGAAATGCATAAGTGATTGTAGTTCTATGCAATTGTGCTGTTTGGTGACAACTTCTCACTTTTGAACAGCTCTCATCCCATGCAGCCACGCAACACGAAACAGTGTAATATTAAAAACCAACCTTCCAAGGGTGTTATTCTGACTTGGAATAACAGCAGCAATACTTTTTGCATATGAGGATAGCTCATTACGAATTATGGGTGTGTTCAAGTTTTTAGAAGTTTTAGAACATAATTTGTGTAAGAACTTTCAGCAGTAAAGGATTCCATGACCTGGTAACTTCCCATGAAGAAAAATAGTGGAAAAAAAGAAATTTCAATTTTCATGGGAATGTGAGAAAGGTTTTAAATCAAAAATGTGCCAAGTACAAGAAGATGCCAGAACATAAAGTTTATCAGGTGATTATTTTCATAGATTTAGGGACTAATAGCATCATAAAATAGGCATTAAATATAACTTGTCTGTGCATGAAATCCTTTTTGATATTCAAGTGGTTATCATTGAACCATACCTCCTTGTGCAAATTTTAACTTCACCTATATGTAGCAATAGTTCTATGAAAGTAAACGTAATCTGTAAATCTCACAGAAGTTTTAGCTTAAAATACTGGTCTTTGTTGCTGACATCTCCAATTTTGCTGATTGATGCAAAGACCAGACAGCTATTCTCAAAATCAACAAGATTATATTAAAGTATGTTAGTGTGTAGTGCTGCCAGATGAAAAGACAGTATTTGTGCTTCCTGGTTATACACAACCAGATATTTCCTAACCTTAAACTGGAGCTGTGATGCTCTGGCTCCACCAGCAGTATATACAAAATGAGGAAAACAGAACAAGGGCCTAATGGTCAAATTCTAACTTGTACCAGTGTATTAGGAGCAAGCAACAGCAAGTCAGAAAGTTTACGTGCCATTTAAAATCCTCAGGCAAGCAGGGAAAGCTTTTCAAAAACAGCTAATGGTTTGGGATGGCTCATATACTGGCAACCTTCAGGAAGAACTGAAATAGGCTTGATTTCCAGAAAATGAACATTTACAATGACCTGAAAGATGCCCCAGTTTGCCAGCCAAGCTTTGGTCTACCAGCCACAAATTCCTGTAGCTCAGGAGCAGTTAGATGATCACTATCACTCTCAGCTTTGTAAAGCACGTCTTAGATATACATATCCAGAAGAATGTTCAGACAAGATTTTTTTTCCTTTCTCTCAGTGGTTTCAGAAGACTCAAAGTCCCTAGCAAGATTCCTGTGTGAATTTTTAAAAGCAGAT
The DNA here is from genome assembly GCA_013398275.1 of Promerops cafer. Taxonomy (NCBI): domain Eukaryota; kingdom Metazoa; phylum Chordata; class Aves; order Passeriformes; family Nectariniidae; genus Promerops; species Promerops cafer. Next base: position 252,393 of record VZSE01001000.1, on the reverse strand, counting down.
AAACTAACATTAGCTACATTGGGAATCCCAGCCCAGAAACACTAATAACTGGTACCTTCCAGTACAGGTCTCGTTTATCTCTCAGGTTAAATCACAAAATTTCCCAAATCTAGAATTTCAGTCACATAAACTTGAGAAACCAAGTAAATATTCCATCCATTGGTCATGTTCATCCTTCTTTCAATAAATAAATCATCATTTAATTTTTATATATCATTAGCACATGTAATAAATTTATCTTGACATTTAATAGTACAGATTTCACTTTCTTCTGTTGCACTTCATAACTCCAGCTGCTATGCTGCAAGTATATTGATCCATATTTATTAACCAACTAAATTTTCAAGAAAGCTTAAGTGATTTAGATGTCTCAGTCTTACTTGTAAAAAGAAACAACTGAAATGAAGAGGATATATGTAAGTGTAGATGATTAACTGCTCTTGCAGATCTCACCCACAATTACCCTAAAAAGATTTTGTTGTCTGCTCAGCCTTGCTGCAGTTTCCAAAAATGCTATGTAATAGTTTTCCTCTATTTCTTATCCTTTCATTAGCAGGATATTTGTATTACTACTTGCCCTCAAACCAATGCTCAAACCAAGTTTGAGAGCATCACTAGTATGAGTATGTGTTAGTATAGAGTTTAGAAAGAGGCAAAGGAAACCATATCCTCTCTGTGTCACAGAAATCAGGCCCAAAACTCTATAAAAATGCTATAGAATTAAACAGGAAAGGTGCATTTGAGAAATCATAGAAGTTATCTCTGGAAGTTGCAGAAATTAAACTAAAGTTGCTGGTTGTTGCCATGAATACTTTTGACTACCATTCTCATGAATTATTTTCACTTACACTTGCATTAATCTCTTTCATCTTGGGAAAACCCCTCAGCAGAATAATGACATGGTATGTGGACTCTGAGCATGGAGGAATGGGGGGAAAGGCATCTGGAAACTCTCTGTGTCTTCCCCTACAAGCTGCTTATCCTACAAGAGAGAAGACGATCTCACCCTTATTGAACACAATTGCCCAAGGAAAAACAGAACCAAAAATTTAAACAAAAAACCCCACAGCATATCACCTACTTAATTTATTCCTCTCTTACTAAGCAACATCTGCTCTTCTTTGTTTTGAGTTTACATAAACTAAAAGAGAAATTCTAAAAACTGCATCTAACTACAACTGTTTTAGTATCAGCACACACATCCACAACCCTTCACAAAAGAAGATGGCCAAAGCCCGGGTCTCACTCCCAAAAGAAAGGTAAAATCATTTGAGTGAAAGATTCTCAACAAACAAAAGGTTGCTAGTTGCTTATTAAGAAGATAATGGCTAACAAGCAGGTAAGATTAAGCCGTGCAGAATCTGTTGTTCTATTTTTAGAGTCTGCAGCCCCAGGCTGAATGCTGAGGTACTGGGAATTACGTGAATTATGCTAACATGCTCCACAGTTGCTTACTAGGCATGCTTCCTATTATCTAGACAGGATAAGAGTCTAAAAGAACATCTGTACAGCCTGAATAAGAGCCAAGACCTCAGTGGATGATCCCGCTAACATTAACTTTTTGTTGAAATTATCTGGACTAGACATGCTGTAAGAAAACTAACAATTTGGAGGATGTTTCTTCCCAAAAGAAATTATTTTAAAAGATAGTTTAGAAATGCCAAATAAACAAACAAATTGCATTCTGTTCACTTTTGGCAGGATGCAAAAGATAAATAATCTGATCATGTGGAAAAGGAGCTGACTTCCAGTACAAATACATATTCTAATCTCTTTGTGTTATAAAAGGAGAAAATGAATAGGATTTAGGTCATATCCTCCACACTGTAGAGACCATTGAAGAGACAGGCCCTGCATCTGACTTCCAACACGGCCTCTGTCCTCGTGTAAATGGGCCCACAGTCACTTCACATGCCCGTGCTTTTCCCCGAGTTGCAGCGTAAGAATGGCGATGCCATCGCCTCTCCCACGGACACTTCTTTGTTCCAGGATTCTGAACAACGCTCATCACTGGGCACTTCTGCTCAGAGCACCCAGGATATGTCTTGTTACGCCTCAGGTTAGGACATGGAGTAGAAAAAGCTCCTGAACGCAGTGCTTATACACTCAGGGCTTATGCAGACTCTGGCAGGACAGATGAAATACAGTTTGGTGGGACCTGGAAGAAGCCTTGGAAGAACACAGAAATTGCCTAGACCCTGACAAGCAAAACCACATCTGTTATCAGCAAGGACTAGGAAAGAATCTATCACCTCCACCAGATAGGCATGTAAGAAAAATACAGGACAAAAAGGGCAGACAAATGAAAAAAAAAACTTTCACTCTAAATAACAATCATGTTACATAAGGGAACAAACAAGTCTGATGAGCTGAATTAAGTTCACTGGATTCCCAATGAATTGCCATCCCTACTTGCAGGCACAGAAAAATACAAAATAATTCTTTCTTCCACAGTGGCTTCACAATACAATTTATTCATATGAAAATGGTAAACAACACAGATGCTTATTTTCATCTGTTACTTATGGGAACTCCTCCAAAAATACAAGCAAGTTCCTCAGAGCAACTTCACACCCTTTTCCAACATTGTAAATAACACAGTTGATCCAAGATTTAAATTTCTAATACTGCAAAGCCAACTCTTCCCTGAGCTGGATTTGCAACAAATCCTTTACATCCAGAGGTAGAAGTTGAGGACAACATCTTGTAACATTTGGAACTGGGAATCATGTCTGTAACATTTATATCCAATGCTTACATTAATACCCATCTGCTCAGACGGCGTGGTGCCTACTTTGAAGTCTGCTGAACCTGGTCTCCAGGACACAGATGCCAAGAAGTTATACATGATTTTCATGGCAACACTGTGGAGACCATACACATTGCAGAAAGGCCCTTTCTCCTCACTTACATGGAAGCACTGTTGTGAAAGAAGTTCACTGCATTTCTTTAAAAGACAGAAAAACACCAAAAAATAAGTGAAAGGTGACTTGAAGACTAACTTCATGGACTTCTAGCTGCCAATTAGACTGTGTTACTGCAGCTATAATGAAAAGATAATACAATACAAAATACCAGTCGCTGTCCTCACTCTGTAAGTGGGCATAAAGTGTAAAGGCAGAGATGAAAGGCTCACTAGCTATTACAGAAAAAGAGAGCTGACAGAGCTCTGAATATACATCAAAGCACCAGCTCCAAGGAATTGGTATTCACAAGAAATGCATTTCTTAGGGCTTTTTATGTCTGGCACTGTTTCTTGCAATCTGTTAACAAACATGGTACATGGGAAAAACACACACTTATGAGGGATTGCTTTTCAAGAACAATTCTCAACTTATGAATATGGAAAATTCTTAGCCTAGTGAAATGGAAACAAGACCATGGTCTCCACATTATGTTAACTGATCCAAGCTAGAGTAGCAGCAATCTGAAATCCCACACTTGAGGAATACTAAATGCAAGTGCACATGGTGGTTCACAATACAGAATGGCTAAGGAAACTAATGGAAGCTCTGGTGAAAGCAAAGATCATGGCATAGCAATGTCTGAATTTTGAAGCACACTGAAAAAAAAAAAAAGTAGTAAAATCTGTTAAATATTAAGGACATGTTTCAAGTAGGAATCCTAACAGTGAACAGAAGAAAAACATGTCTCTCTGCATGAAATTCATTGGTCTTGTCAGATAGACACACCAACAGCATCTGTGGCATCCTGTGAAATCACTCTTTTTAAATGGCATTTTGCAGATGAAACACAATTTTTTGGCTCCAGTCTTATGTAGTTTTGAACTGAACTTTATATCTACTCATATCTCCACACACACAAAGGGCTGACTAAAGCATCAACTGAATTCCATGCAATATGGCCATCAAATTAAAAAGAAAAGCTAGGGAAAAAATACCTGTGACTAAATGCCCATAACAACATAATGATAATTTTCTTAACAAAAACAGAAGTCCTGTTGTAAGAACAATTAACTGTGCATCCATGATTCAAAATACCATTTATCATCAACTATTACATCAATTAATTATTTTAGCATTTAACAATTAAATTACTGTTACCACAAATGGTACACTACATTTGCATCAGGTTGGAATATTTTTATGTGCCAGACAGAGACCTTGTCTCTCTCATCCACCACAGCCAGGTCTGACAGAATTGCCCTTCTGCCCACCATTGCAAGTCTGGTACTCCCTCTCCTCTTTGGGATCTTGGCCTAGATACATCCTGGTAAGCAGAAAAAAATTCTTTTTTCCTATTGCAAACTTCCTTCCCACCAGATGTGGCTGTCCCTCACCATTATCTTTCCACCAGCACATCTCAGAGCTGTATCTCCCGTCTCAGCACTGCCAACTCAAACCTCTCCAGCTCCTGGGACTATCATGTCACAGCCCAGGTTGCTGTCTGGCTGGTTAATCACACCTGGGAGAAGCTGTGGGTCCTTGTGCTAAAGGGCTACACCACAATATGCAGAGCTTGACTAACACCCACCTGTGGGAGCTGCAGGTGTGGCGTGACTCTGAAAACCATGTCACAAGTCTCCAAAAATCAGATAAAAATGCAAAAGAAAGGACTTTGGGGTGCCTCCTAGTGAAGGGTATGATCACAGCAGTTCACTCTGCAATTGAAATTAATTCAAGAGCTGAGCAGAGAAGCACTGACACACACCTACGTAGCAGCAGAGATGAGACAGTTTACCTTTAAATTGGGATCACTCCAATCCTCTTCAGATAAAACACACGGTAGTCCTCTGCCTATGTGTCTGAACAATCACTCTTTCATTTAACAGAAATTTCTAGGATTAAGTATTTTCAGAAAGGTGATAAACAAAGAAAAAAAGAGATGGAAATTTTGTAAAACCGACACCTCTAAAGTACCAAGACAGATTCCAGAGAGATGGAAGGAATCAAAGATAGCCTGAATATCTGTGACTGACTAGACAGGTTAAAAACAAACCAAAACCAACACTAACCCAAATCTCCCATCCTGGAGGGTCATGGACTAGATTGTATCCATACCACTACAATCAGGGCTAAAAACACTCCCTAACCCCAGAAACATCAATCAGCTTAAAAGGTAGCATACACATATGGTACAGTCTGAATGACTTCAACACCATGACCATAGTCTGCGTACATTGTGTTTATAACTGTGACATTTGTCAAATTTTAAGAGAGGCTAAAAACAAACAAAAAAATCAGAAGCAAAAACATATTTCAAAGATAAAAGCAATTTTTGTTCCAGCTTTCAGAGGTGACCAAAAACTAAACAACATGCAATTAATATCTTTAGGCAAGGACAGAAACAAAGAACAGTATCCTCTTTCAATTACACTAAGATACCAATACGTCAAATAGCCAAAGATATAATAAACTCAATTTTCTATATCCTGGGATTTTCCTGTCTTGGTTGAATAAAACTTTCCATTCCCAAAACAAGCCTTCCATCTTGGCCTACCATCAGGTCAAGAATATTGCCTTAACTTCTTTACCTATGTGACTGGAAGCTTCCTTCTAACATTAAGTATTATTTTTACTTATGACTACTCTAAAACTTGCTGGTTTTAACATTATAATCTTTCTTTGGTAACCAAGGTGGCTGTATGACTAACATTATTTCAGGCATGTTGAATGTAGTTATCCAGGAAAGTGGTGTGATTAACTCCATGTCAGCACCACTCATATTGCACTGACCAGTATAGAACTGGTTTGACTGGCAGTGAGCTTTGGTGCAGATTCAGAAAGAGCTTGAACTCATTACTCTGGATTTGATATACTTCTTGGGCCATAAAGATAAGTTAATGTCCTGCTCTTTTTACAGTTGAAAATTCCAGCCTCGGTCAGGATTTTGCTTGCAATTTTGGCACTTAACCAAACTCCCATATTTATTTGAGCTATATAGATTTGCCTCTCCTTTGAAACTTATGAGATGACAGTGACAAGTATCTAAAATTTGAAAATAATTCTACGTTGGTTCCAGCTTGACTTGAGATGAAGTTCTGTTCAAGGCCCTGAATTTCATACAATGATGTTTAATACTATCTTATGTGATTAATTATAAATAGATAGCTTCTGACTCTATTTTAATTCTTAAAGCCATTTCAGCTGATTAACAAAGTAGGAAGAACTTTATTTTACAGATTCTTGACATTCAGAAACTACAGGACAGTTGTTTAGCTTTCTTCATTTGAAGAAATTCAATTAGCAAACACCTCAAAAAGTAGAAGCCAAATACAACTCTTTAAGGATTGTCAATTTTTTCAGTAGAAGAATCCTGTAAAAAAGTTTCAAACAGGCAGCTTAATCACCAAAGGCACAGACTCATCATATCAGACTTTCTTTATGAATATGGATCTTATTTATATTGTTTTGGTTGAAGTTGTATTTTCCAAAATGTATAATACTTTATGAAATTTTGTATGTTAATTATTTAAATAACTTTTGTTAAGACAATGTTCTTATCTAAAAGAAAAATGTGCTGAATTTTTACTTCAAGAAAAAAAAAGCCTTTTAAAAAATTTTCAAGGTTAAGGAAATGAAATTACATAAATATGCAAAAACATTTGGGGGTTATGTTCTTATCTAGACAGAATAATAATTATTCTAGCTTGAAATTGTCTCTAAACTGTGTTCCCTTTAGCCAACAAAGCACTTTTCCTGCTAAGGCAAAAAGCCTTGAATATTTTCCTTTCATCTAGAAGACACAGTTTGGAGTTTCATGAACACAGATGTGTGTGAAATGGAAAATATCCAAAAAACAGCTTCTTGTCCAGCAAAATGGTAGCAAATGTGCCAAGAGGTTGAAAGCCCTTTCTATAATGTGTTAGGATATACTGTGACCACCTCAAATTCTCTAAAGCATTAGAGAGGCCTTAGAAGGAGATGGCCATCATCGATTTTAAGAGGTACTATTCAGCTTGGTTTTCCATACTGAAGATATCTCAGAAATGTGTTTTAAGAATAGTACAATTGTCTCTCAGAACTGTCATGAAAAAAGATGGCATATATAGTAATCATTGAGCTGTTACTGAAAACATTACGAGTTTCAACAGCAACTACTTTTATATGACAAAGAAGCATCCTACATATTGTTGTATAACCTTCCAAAGGACATCTTATTTTTACATGTCATCTATTAAAAACCGAAGCTTTTAGCGAAATAATTTCAGAGTAGTGAAATTTGCCATGAGAGCTACTGCATTACCACTGCTCACATAATATTCCCTCTTCCTACACTTCAGTCCATAGCAGCTTTTGCATTCTGCACCACTGCCCTGAATCTGCACCGCTGAAGCCAATGGGAACATTGTTACTGGACTTACAAACGCTCGATTTTGCACGCAAATATTGTACAATGAATATAATGACTGCATAACAAGGTACAAATGTGACAGTGCAACAGACCAGCAACTGTAATTTCTACTCTAAGTACTTCTTCCCCAGTGTGTTAATGTGCTGTTACAGTTAGACACTACTGCAGCAAGACTCTAATTGAATCCCACATATTTTCACAGTATTACAAATATTATTCTCTGACCTTAATTCAACAACTCATCAGAAGTCAGCAAGCCACACAGATACAGATGGAGCCCCAAAGAACTAGTATTATGACTTTTATTGTCATTCCTCAGAAAATGAAGATGTTAACCAATAATGCTCTCTTATATTACATGCCAGCGGTAGTAGAAATATCTTTAACATACCTTGCTGCATGTAAGTACTTTGGATAGAAACGCTTGAAAACTTTCAAAGAAAATTAATAATTTAATTAAGTTACCAATTGTATCATTACAGTGAGATAAACCCAGGAAAGTGCTTCCAGAATCTGTATTATAGGGTAAATAGCTTCCACACTAAATTTCTTTTTGGAGAGTGATTGTTATGCAACTGTTACAATTTACCAAGCCGAATTACATGAACTATGTATCTGGACTCCAAAAGAATCCAACAATTCCATACCAACATTTATTAACATTTCTGTTTATGCAAATAACTGTTACTGTATTGTTTTATTCAAATCAGATACTAAAAAGATTAAACAGAGGAAATGTTAACACACTGCATACTTCTATGAATCTATTTTCTATCCGAAGTTTTACAGAGTACACCAAATATGTCCCTAGGTGCCAGAAAATAAATGTGAAAATTGGTATAGTGAGATACCTCATTTACTACCTACCTATCTTGCACATTCTAAAAGGAATTTCAAGCAGGATTTTGTACACTTTGTCTGCTTGTTAGTTTAAAACAGTTTAAAATTGTGCAGCTGTTACTTGGGTAAGCATAATCCTAGACAAGGGAGCTGCAACTCTCAAACTTGTAACAGTAAAGAAGGAACAAGTCATGTGCCTTGGGCAACAGCTCTGCAGTTGCTACAGGATTACAGGAGAACAAATCGTGGTTGCCCTGCTCTCCCTGGCTGCCCGCAGAAAGCAGGAACACCTTCAGTCTCTGTGTGCTGACAACGCCACAGGCACTGCCCGGCTTCAACCTCCCAGGCAGCAAACACAAGGCTCTGTGTGCACAGAATATCTTGGGGAAACAAAGCCATTAAAACTTTCAGTTCAGAGGACTATTTTAGTGACATTACAACTAGAACTGAATGTAATCTGCTATGTTGGTATAAACCCAAGGTCTCCACTGCAGGCAAGTCTGTGTAAACACTCCACTATTTTTTGGCACCAAGTTGTGGACTCCTACTCTGATTCCTCTCACTGAAGTTGTCAGCCTTCTCTTAAGATAGGCAGCACAAGCCTTTTTCAAGGCTCTTTTCAAGTAAGTTAAGAAAAACTTGTTATTGATTTGAATTGTCAGAGTTAATTTCTTGAAGGGTGAATCCTGTATCTCCACTAAAGTCAGTAGGGATATTTCCACAGGTTCATTTTACTCAGCACAATTGGACATGGAAAATATTAAATCATATTAACTTATTAATAAGGATTTATTTAAATAAATTATCGACATGGCCCTTCTGCTTTGAGAAGGACATCTGGGACAAAACAACAAGCTACCTGCCAATGCATCTAATTTATTAGCTCAGTGATGCTGAGTGCACAGTTCCCTCCACATTTCTGCAAATTAGACCACTTTCAGCCATAGGTGTGCAGGCAAACCCCACAGCTGTGAAGCTTCCTAACAAAAATATTTAGACCCAGCTACATTTTAAATAAGAAAGACTGGTATGTGAAATGATGGTAAGGGTGCTAAGCCACCCCAGCCAAACCTGATCTTGGGCACAGAGCAGAAAAAGTTGACAGAAACATTCTTGGAAGAGCAACACAAAGGACTGCTATAGCAGCAGCTTTCAGCTGTGTTTGCTTCTCAAAGAACCATGAGTTCAGAATGATGAAGGGAATCCAGGGACACCTCACCAAAAGCACAAACCCCAAAATCTTTTTGTTTCTGCTCTGCCGAGTTAAAGCACACAGACAGCAGAAGCAATTTGTAACAGAGAATTTTTCTTTCCATCTTCAAGATCCATTATTTCATGTTTATGCCTTTTGTACCTTCTTTTATGAAATCCTGAAGTTCCTATTAACTCAGTGGAAATTACACATCAAATTCACTCTCTACCATACTACTGCAGATGTTACTTTTCAGAAGAATAAGAAATACAATAATTAAAGTTCTCATTTGTTTGTGTTGGCAGGACATGGATGCTGTTCTTTGATATAAAGGGGAAATAGCAGAAAAACTGTTTAAAGAATCTCACGTAATTTTCAAGACAGGAAATTAAGAATATTTTAAAAATTATTCTATATATTTATGAGGGACTAGGTTATACCTTCTAGAACAAAAAAAAAAATGTATCTCACCAATATCTCAGCATACCTAAAGAAACATTATATAATCCTTCCATATGAAAACTGGTAAAAATGAAGAGTGAAATCCCGATTCCACCAAGGTTCAGGTAAAGCTGGCACCAATAAAATAACTCCATGAAACTTTGCTACTCATTTCATTGAAAACAGAATTTCACTCAATATTTTTCTTTGAAAAAAAAGTTAAATTCAAATTAATGGGGTGTCTGTAAAGCTGTATTTTTATAGGAAGTTTCTGCCAAAACAGTTTAGAATACAACCATAGTAATTTTCAATTCCTACCTCACCAGGAATTTAGAACCTTCATTTACAGCTTTACAATCCTAAAGGTTTAACACAATTTTGCATGGATGGATCCCACATAACATACTCTATAGACTACGTCTTGCAGTGTACCCCTTTCTGCAAGCTCTGCTCCTCACAAGCTTGCTTCACAAAAGACCTTGAAGAAAGAAAAAGTATTTTAGGATAGTTTTTGAATGCAGCAACAGAGGTTTTGCTGGAACACAGTGAAACGGGGAAGAAGAGGTGAGTATGAAACAAAAGAAGCAGCTTACAAGCAATACACTTGGACCAAGGATAGAATGAAACAGGACAGGAGACAAACATAAACACTGCACCAGAAGCACAGGAGGTAAGACGTGCTTTATGCAGTGTCCCTAGCAAGTAAATAACTTCCCTTTGAAGAAATGCTGTATCTGGTTGCTGTGTTCTTAGCAGTTGCCTTCCAGGGACGAGATTATCAATTGAACTCTTAAGCTGCTATACACATGCAGTGAGGGACCTTAGGCATATTAATCATTATTATCAGTAGAATTCCAAATCAGTCTATCTTCTGAAAGTTACATATGCATTTATGCTTGTCGTTATCATTACACACAGCTGCTTAATTATAAAATCCATAGTGTGTGTGGACATCAGAGTCATCGTGTAGAATTTTAAATGAAACCAGGAAAGAAGTCAAAATCACAGGCTGGACATAAAGCACTACAATTCAGATTATCAAGGTGAACAGATGGTGTTATCCTTTCACATGCCAGCAACAGTGCTGGAGATTCCCTTCATTGTTAAAAGATGCAAATTGAAGAAGAAATTAACCCAAGCTCTAGTGTGAACAACACTATCTTAAAAGATGGTAATTGGCTTCCAAAAAAGGAAAAAAAATGTATCAAGGTGTTGAGTCACAATCATAAAAGGTACTAGACTGGCAGCCTCAAAATTATTCAGAATTTTAAATTATTTAAGGATGCAGCAAACTTCTAGAGGTCACTGTTTTCTAAAAGTATCTACTTTTGGCACACTAGTATGAGACTCCAGCAAAATTAAAAGACAAGTTAATGTAAAAATAATTACTTCTAGCTTAAATTCAAAATTAGGTAGTGTTACATATAGAAGCTTAAATCAGAGGACAAATAGCTTTTTCCTGTCATTTCATTATAGGGACTCAACCTCTTCTCTCTACACTATTTTAAAAGAAGATTTGATTAGCTGAACTAGAACATAAATACACAAGATTATTTATAAGACATCCCTTTTCTGGAGGCATTATGCCTACAACCACTGACCACTATTTTTCTCTAGAAACATCTCTTAGTAAGAATATCCAAAACCCAAAGCCTCAAATAGAACCTCTAAAGAAACAGCCCTGATTGTGTTAAAGATGTTCATGTTATGATCTTCACAAGAAAAAGAAAAGTTCAGATATCTGACTGTGCTGCTGGAAATTTTTATTTACTTTTCCCAGTTTGGTTTTAGCATATCTATGCAAAGAAGCATTGAACTGCTGCACAAGTAACCCAGCTTTATCAAAGAAATTTGTCCTCTTCCTTCTTTTATGCAAGTTTTACAACCAACCAGTCAAAGCTGTACAGGACTTCGAAATGGGTCCTTCTAAAAGGACAATTAGAGTTCTGAGTGCCTAAAAGAAAAAACTACACATTACGGTGTGTGGTAAGATTATACTCAGTCATTATGGCCCCACACTTGCAATAACTAAATTCCAACAGACTAAATTAGAGAAGATGTGTAAACATTACTTGTATCTATATGTAATCCAGGAGAACACAGGTTTGCCTCCAGCACCCAATGAAAAACTTGCCAATGACTGTATTATTTGACTGTCTGATGTAAGGCTCTGACCTCTATCTCTCATGTAGACATCTGACTTCTGTGCAAAAAGCTAAATCCATCTCAAAACTCATCTGAACCTGCTGTTCTAGACATCTGCTGTGTCCATCACAGGCAGTAGAATCATTTAAGCAAGAATTCTAACTGGTTACTGCTTGTATAACACTAAGGTAATGGATTTTTGTCCCTAGGTAGTAACATCACACATGCAAGTAACAGCAAAAATTGCAATATTAGACATCTTGGAATTCCATAGTGCCTCCCTTCCGCAAATTGCTAGGGATGAACAAACCTCACATAGGCACCAACTAGACATTCCAGTTCATAAGACTAAAAGCACCACATCAGTGCCATGCACAACCTGAAGAGGAGTTTTGATCCTTCAATGAGCCTTTGTTCTGAAGGGAAACAACCCATCTTCCTTCTTCTTTAAAATTACTCCACCAGCCTTCATGGTTTTGTTTTACACCTCTTGTCTTCTGCATATCCCAGTGTCAGAGAAGTCCATCTACTCCACATCATTGAGAAAGCCCAGATTGTATATTAACATCATCTTGATGGGATGAAACAGACCAGCTCTTTTTCTTTGCTAATATGTGCTTGGAACAGATAAGAGTGATTAAAGATGTATGAGACCTGGGTACTACTCAGCTTTTGTAAATTAATCTCTCTTTCCACTCCCTTTCAAGTAAAATCATTAACAAAAACCGCCCCAAAACCGGGTATTGTCACTCCCTTCTTTTTGTGAAATGCCTATTACAACCTTTTTTTTATTTTATTTTACCGTGCATTAAAGTGAAACCAACTGTCTGGGGGAGGAGGAGAAGAGCATTTTGCCCCCAAACAGTAACATGGTCAGACTACTCAGATGTGACACAGAACCCCACAGCTGGCAAAGAAACCCGGCCTTGAAAGTGCTCTCCTGCATGCCATCGAACCACTCCCATCACGAGCTCCTGGCTGGGAATGGTAATTCCATCCAGGACCCCATAAATGTTTCTCCTGTGTAAATTACGTGAAAATGGCTACACTCTATTGAAAAAACTGCAACAGATCAGTATTTCCAAAATAAGAATTGGATTAAGAAAAAAGTCCTGACCAGATGGAATAAATAGGATAGACTAGAGGTCTCCAGTTTGCTGATCTGGCTTTCTCCTGAACTTGGGAATGCAAACCATTAGCCTTGCTTTCTGGCACACCAGCAGATGTGAAGTAACAAAGCAACAAAGCAAACTACCTTTATACTAGCAACCTTTATATTAGTCTCCAGGTAACCCTGACTGCCAAGGAATTTATAGCTTCGTTCCATGGACACTGGAAAAGACACTAATGATTTATCAAGCTATCTTCAAGGTAAAATTCATCTTTCACACACACACACCAGCACCCACAAGCATTTGACCAGCTATACACCATGACATTTTATACATGAAGCAAAGTGTGTCAGGAAAAACTGGCAAGGATTCCTGCACTTCTCTAGGCTACTGACAACAGCAGTGTTCTACACATTAGTTTCTAACCCCAACTGCTGATCCACCTAAACCAGAGAAGTTTTGTGTCTCTCTACTGTCCAGCTAAAGAAAAAAAAGTAAGAAAATTATAATCCCATGCATGGAAATACTCAATCTGGTTAGATGCTGCCTGTATATTTTAATTAAAATAGCATACACAGTACATAATGCCATATTTTTAAAGACAACTGGACCCATACAGTATAAACATTTATCATCTAGGTTGGTCACATTGGTTGGGCTCACTGAACAGTGGTTACATTGATAATACTATGCTGCAATGTGGTATAAGGTTTTCTAGGCACAATTTTAGGATGGCTACTTTAAAAGGAACAAGGACAGGAGTCAACTAAAATTGTTACCCTTCCAAAACAGTATCAATGCTGTATTACAGTGCTATATTATGCAATATTTCTCAACCTAAGCAAAACATGAATTAATAATATATAGATACACGTATTAAGAAAAGCATAAAATACACCAATACTTTGCTATTTGCGCCTTGCAAATCAAACAATCCAGTTTTATATTGCTGGAAGGCTTAAAAAGCTAAAACAGTTCTTGGAAGACATGAAGCAGTGGAAAGAAGCAGAGCATTAGCATTCACGTGAATCAGTCAAAGCCACACAATACATAAAATTCCATAGCATGTGCTATTTGGTGTGTGCTATTTGGCTTTGAAATTTGCTATACATAGCAAATACATATTTTTGCTCATTTAGAGATTGACTGAAAAATATAAACATGTTTGCTAATATCTTGCTCAAATTCTATCTGTAGTTTTTTTTACAAAAATCAGTCCTTATTTGCCAAAGAACAGATGAATACAAGTCTATAAGGCTTGTTTTTCACTTGTCTTCACTTTTTGAAAAAGCAAGGTTTAAAATAGTCCAAGTGGCCATTGCAAAGAACTGTTCCAGGAATGCTTTGAACAAACGTGCAAATGATACTTAAAACTCATCCATCTCCATTGAAAGCAAATTTGGAAAGCTAAGTGGAAAAAGGTTAATCTTCAAGAAATCACACATCCCACAAATAGGTGCTCTCAAAAGGACACTCAGTCAGGAAGGAGGGAGGACAGGCTGTATAGTTCCTCAACAACTAGCATGAAGTTGGAGCCTAATACTAAAATGTTCATTACCATAACAAGTTCCAGACAGCTCTGTAGGCTGTATGTCCTGAAATGGCCTCTCCCTTTCCTATCTTGCCCTGTCACTTTGCTCCCCACAGCCACAAAGGGAGCAAGGGATAGGTTAGCTATCACTCCCCACTGCCAGATAATTGCATTGTCCTCCCAGTGACCATGAGAGATGCCGGCTGTGCTTCCCCACTGCATTAGTTCCCACTTGTGACTTGCAGCAAGAGTATTCCTGACAGCCACCCCTGTGTTTCCTCTCACTGGTTTCCTATGGGACAGCTTCAGCAGCCCCTGCCATGGCAAGACTTCCTCTCAGAGTTCCTCTAAGCCCTTATAAAGGCCGATATCCTGGTGCAGTCAGAGGAAGAGTCTGTTTGGCAGCACTCTGGTTGTACCTTCAAAGCCTAAACTAGCTTTGTTTTGAGTCAATGTAGCTATTAACCCCATCTTCATACAGGGTTAACATGATTCCTTATTTTCCACCAAGTGGCAAATAATTCCCATGTAAAGATACAAAACAAAATATAAGATAAATGGCTGCCTGTCTCCAAGTAGAAAACCAGGTTGCAGAATAGCTCAATGTTCAGTAAGAAATGTACTCCTTTTTTGTGCCATGATAGAATATCAAGAGATGAATTCACCATGACACAAAAATAACACAAGCAGCACTCATCTTATTTCTCTTCTATGCGTATTCAGCCTTTCCATGCTAAAAATTATAAAGCAAGATGAAAGGGCACAACTAACTCCAATCCAGCTATGCTTTATTCCTCCTAAACCTTTGGCTATGGATGAGTAGCACTGAGAGGCATTTTAGATTCCCCTGCTCCCTCTGCACACCTGATTTTCTAACCCTGAGGCATGAAGCTGGCATAATTTTTTTAAGATTTTTTATTACTGTTATCCCACAATGAAATTATTTAAATCATGATTTAATCAGAAAAAAGGAGGTAGGATGGGAAAAGATATATGCAAACAAATCTCACTGCACTAATGAATACAATACTGTTTGACAGACCATATGGCTGGCACAGTATTCTTCTTGGAAGAAAATCCTCAACATACCACAGAAGCCTTAGACAGGTTGAAAGCCCATCAGCCATCCCCATGCCTCCTTCCCTTTCTTCTCCCACAACAAAAAAAGACTCATAGAAAACAAATATAACCCTCAGCTAGGCTTAAAAACAAGTATTCAACTGGACATCAAAATAAAGCAAATAAAACACAGAGAAAGTGCAGTATTTGTAACTTGGGTGCCTATCAGTCAGCACAGCTCTCCTACAGGCAGGAACCTGGAGGATCACATTCTCCTGCTGTGAGTGAACCTCTGGGTGCCTGGCCAGTGCCTCCTCCTCCAGCCTGCCAAGCAACTCCCCCATGGCCCTGGGCATGGCCAGAAGGTAGTGTCCTTTCTGAGAAACGGAAAATACAAATTTTTCTTAAAGCTCCAGCTTCCTTCCAATAGCTCCACTCACTTTGATGATCAAATGGCAGCCAATGATCTTCCCACCCGCCAGACCAACATCTCTGTCCCTGCTTGCAACAGCGGCACCTCAACTGCAAGGGCATCTAAACCAAGTTTAGTCTCTGTCTGCCTTGTACAGCCAAGCCAGATGGAGATTCTGGTTTCAAAGCTGTAGCTTCAGAGCAGTCCCATCAGGCTTTAAGACACATGTAAATGCAACTGCTGAGCTAGGGGGAATCGAACAGTCAGCATCTTACAGAGCCAGGCCCGTATATGGATGTTCTTTATATGGCACTTCATACTTTGCTACTAGAGACACATAAATATTTTATTTTTGGATTACAAGGGTTGCAAACAAGGTATGCCAACTAATGTCAAACAGAATAGCTTTACAAATTCCAGGAAAGTTACGTTCAACGTTTAGACAACACATACCCAACAACAGGCTTATTCGTAGTTACAGTAATAGGAGACGAGACATATACTCAAAATAAATGACCCCATTGGAAAATTCGAAGCACATTACTATAATTAAGCTAGAACATTTTCTGCAAAGTCATACTATGTAGGCTTTTTAAAGTAAGGTTTATATCTGTTCAAAAATTTTGGTATTGAGACATCATAAACTTTATTTTTCCAACATTTTAAAATACTATCTAGCCGATAGATTAGTTTTTATTTACTTCTTAAAAAATTTTGGGCAAAACTATCTGTCAGAGGTTTATTAACCACAATGACATAATATTGAACTCAAATTTGAGTAATTCTTTTTAGCAACTAAAAAAAAGTACTATTGGGCACTATGCTTATACATATCCCTCACACAGGGATACACAGTACTGTCTCTCCAAGTATATGATTGTCCAAGCCCCTTCTTTGATTTCTATTTCATCTCCAGTCTATGAATGAAGGTAAAAACTGGCTTATGATCAAAGATCTCTATTGATAGATGTGCCCTGTAACTGCATGCAAGTGTCAGCCTCTACTATGGTGCCCATGCCATACTCCCTTCTCCTAACCTACCTGATATCCCACAGGATTTTTCATTCATTAGGGCTTATCAGTTATATTTATTTGAATCCACTGCATTCACTTGTTTTTGGGAAATCATCTTCCTTAGAGGAAAAAATGTTATATATTTAGCATATCCTATAGATAAAAATAATACAGGTTTTACATAATTAGCGGCTGAAATACTTTTATAGGGAATTTGAGTTACAAAACTATTATTTATTCATTTTCTTGCTCAAACAATGGAATGTTGCTCAGTGATCTCTCTGTCACTGGCATGTTTTTAAAATTAAACACTAGAAATAAATTGCCTTAGGTTAAATAAAATAATCCAGCAAACAAAACAAAAGCAACAACAGAGCAATCTCGGCAACATATCCCGTTTTCATCCTTATCTAGCTCTAGCCAACACCCACTTCCACAAAGAACTAGAAGAAAAAAGTAGGCCCTGCCGTATGTCCCGGAGGTTAGCAAATCTGGGCTGTTAAACAGCAGGAACTGGCAAATTCTCCAAGTGCAGAGTCCTAAAAAAGACGCCTGCCAGATACTTCCCTCTCCTACTCCAAAGAGGCTTCAATTCAATGCCTTCCACAGTCTGCATCTCTGGCAAAAAGGCTGTATTTTTGCATGCATTTAAATGCAGTAATATTCAGAATCTGCACAAAATTGTTACACTCCACCATGGCTGAGCATGGCATCATACCTGCTATGCTCACAAACCACTTTTGCCCAGTTCTCAGACCAGCCAGTTCCTAGGTGTTCTTTCACTGCCTTTAAATTTAAGGCAGAGAGAGTGAGAGAGAGCACACAAAAGAAAGTGGAAAAAAAGAATGAAAGCAAACATATACAAAAAGTACATGCAGAGCCAGATTTTTTTCACTGTGGAGTTTCAAATATTCACCACTCAAAATTCAAACCAGATTTTCAAGAACCTATGCCCCAGTGGTTTCTATTGTGATACTTAACGACATGATAGCTAAACAGATTTTAACAATCTAATCAGTCATTTAGTTAACAGCTGACAAACTCTACGAAAAAAGAGCCCTCTTCCAACTTAAAATCACATTTCCTTGCATACAAAACTTCTCAGCAAAAAGTCATGCTCTATATTTTGCAAGTTCTTGCTATTTATTTCAGAAAATATGAGAAAATCTCTCATAGCTGGTGCTTTTTTTTCCACAATATGTCACTTTCCACACAGCTGTGAGAGGATGAATTGTGGCAGTGAAGTTCATGGTAAGGATGAGATTTTGAGTAGAGGAATTCCTGTTCACTGAAGGTCATGCGTCAGAAATACCCTTTTCAGTATATCAGGCTTTAAAAGGACAACACCTCACTTCCTGGTCTGAGCTGAATCTGCTGTGAATTTTCAAAATAACACTGAAGTGTTTATAGTGGTTCAATTTGTAATGGCTAAATCTGCAGTTAAAAACCCCCAAAGCACAGCAACAACAAAAACAAGGCTATCATCCTGTAGCTGGCTGCACTTAGTATGTCTGCTTGTGGTTTACTTGCAGAAAACTTCAATAACAAGAGGAATTGCTTTATTTTAAGGAGTGGGGGGAAAGTAATATTTTCCCAATATGATCTGTTCCTATTTATCTTCAGACACACTTCTGTGAGGAGGGAGTATAAAGTACTTTTTAGTTTTAATATTTATTTTATTTGCAAACCATTTCATTTTGTGCTTCAACACAAAGAGCAGAAAACAAAACAAAGAGAGAAAAGAGAGCTATGACTATATTTTCTCCACCCCTTGCCAAAAACACTACAAAGAATGGAAAAAAACAATGTCTCACTTTAAGCCCCAGAACTGGTTAATCAAAGCACAGTTGATGATCACACACACCAGCTGGGCAAAAAATAGTTTTCTATCCATACTCTACTCATAACTGCTACCTCTGGCAGCCTCAGATGGAAAACAGGAACCACCATGCTCCTGTCAGAGGTCTGCAGAGTGAGGAAATCTTCCAGTAACCCCCACAAAATGCACTGAGCCAAACTGCAAGAAACCTCCTGTTGGGCAGCTACTGAATGACCAGAGCAGCAAGGACACAGTAGTGACCCAATCCCCCCCAGCATCTATTTGGCCCATATTTGGATGCATCATCACCTGAGGATGAGGTATCAGTTGGGACTGGAGGTGTCTGAAGAGCCTACACAATTTTGTAATTAACGTAATAAGGCCTCGGTGTCAAAGACACAGTTCTCTATGTAAGCAAATTTTATAAAAATCCAGTGTGGAATAAATTTGGTATAACCTAATAACCTTTCAGTACATCTTGTGAGAATGCTTTTGTTGCCAGGTTATGGGATCACACTACACTCAGATTGGTTCATAAGACCCCAGTGGATTGTGCATGGCCTGTGATGATAAGCTTCTCACGAGCATTTTGATAACAATATCAAGGCTCATTTATCAGTGACACACACTTCTCTGGGGTAATACTGAGGTATTTCAGACATTATGTGGGTTTTTCTGCAATTATGATCCCAGTTTTTTTCTTCCTCCTCTCCCTGCTCAGGCAATACTGCCTAGCTGGACCAGCAGCCCAGACAGCTCTGATTCACACTCTCCAGCAGAAAACAAGGGGGTGAGGAACCGAGCTTTACCATCTTCATTTAAGAGAAGCAGCACTCAGTTCCCAGTCAGATCTCCAGATAAGCACACAGGTTTCAAAAACTCTCCAAACAACACTCCATCCTTGTGCTCCATATTACCTTGAAGGAAATTTTCTCCCATGCAAGCCTTTCCCAGCAGGGTTTCAACTGACCTGTCTCACAGAGAGAGGTTTCACAGCCAGTAGAGTGATCCAGTCCAAACTAACTGACTGACCACTATTTAGTAGTCCTCTTGAGCTAAAACAGGAATAAGAGTCACAGAGAGTGTACCTCTTCACCTCTCTTTTATTCCACAGATGCTATGGAAAAGGAGGATATTTACCTGGCTCTCTTAGTTCTTTAAAACATGGTGCGGGGAAGGAGAGGAAGCAGGGGGAGGGGAGGGGAGAGGGACAATAGGAATATTTAGCCCTAATATTCAAAACCAGCACAAGGTACTTTTAAAGCTCTACAGGTATCTGGACTGCCCTTTTGAAGCTGAGTCTGCAAGTCAAAAATACCACACAGTTACTCAAACAAAACAGATCTTTCCCAGCTTTTGATCCATACAGACCTGCTGCAGGAAAGGTGGTTTTATCTTCTGTTTCAAAATTTATTACTAATATTCGACAAATTTCTACATGATCTGTACAGTGAAGAGGAAGATTTTGTCTGATCTTTTCTCAGTAGGCAGTCTGAAGCACATTTATTTTTACTCTGAGAACCAAGAGATTCAAAGCACAGTCTCCAAATGTTTCAGAGGAAGTTACCCTTATCAGTAGTCTTTAGGGAAGTCCTGTATACCACATACTTCGGATCAAGAAGATGTAATGTGTAGTCTATAACATAAAAGAGGTTAAATATGCAACTACTAGCCTGGCTCCCTTTTCAACATTGCTTTGCAGTATTAAGATCATCCTTTAGGTAAGTGGAAAAACACTGGCTACAAAATACTGTCTTATCCCAGATGGTGATGTCATGATTATGTAATATTATCCTCCAAAGATTACTGTATATTAAAGAATATGCTGTATTTCCCAGGCTTTTCCCTTGCATAACTTCCCAGGTGATTTGCATCATTGAACAATGGGAAACAAGGCTCCCCAGGCTTGACAGGAGACTGCCTCTCCCTACACAGCAGTAACTTTTCTCGCTCACTAAATCTGGGTTCATCTCCCTGTGGCCTCCCTGAAGATGTCACCAACGCACTAAGTGAAAAAAATTTGCCCCAGCAAACAATCCCCCACCCCAAATGATCACGGCTCAGGATCTGTACTCTAGCTGTTTCCTGGGCACTGCTGGTCCTGGGGAAAGGAGGCACTGTTTCTCTGCAGCACAAGGAAGGCTCTGAAGCCTCGTGATTAATTAAGCATGGTCAGCTTGACTCTCCTCAGGAGGAATGAGGAAACAGAGGTAGAAGAACCTGTTTGATGAAACTTTGAGCACTGAAGCCTGAGGCAGGAGCTTTAGTAGAATTGAACACTGTTTCTTTTTCCTCCCCTTTGCCTCCAATTTGTTTATAACCCATATACTGCCAGGGTCAATGAACACCCAAGTTCTTTTCAAGACACAGAAAACAGAGTAACAAACAAGCCCTGGGAAAGATACAATCAATATCCCTTTGAATCAAGGTGGTCCAAGCATTCTATACAAGCACAGATTTAGAATTTCAGAAAAAAAAATAACCCAAACTATCCCTCATATCTTTCATGCTGTTAAAAACTTCAGTATTATTTCAGATAAGATTTTTATTTCTACATGCTGCAATAACCAGATGCAAAATTTTTAGCCATTTTCTTATCATAAGAGCAACAGATTATGAGAGGACTGAATCAGTCTGACTACTGTATGTACATTTCTCAGTTCATGCTTAAGGCATATAGATTTCCTTGTATAACTTCTAAAAACTACTGTGAAGAAACAGTTTTCTCCTTAAGCATGACTAGCAGTGAAGTCTCATTATACCCACCCTTAGTTCAAATAATGCCAACAATGACTGCAGTCATTGGCAAATTAACTTCATAGGGACAGTAAAGTATGTACTAGTGGGAGAGGAGGAATCTAGTCCAAACATCCTTTACAACCTCTCAATCTCCATGCACAACATGGTGTATTGAGATGCCCATACAACATAAATGGCTCCAATGAAAGTCAAAAAAGCTAAATGTGAAGGGCTTTGCAATTCCTGTGAAAGTGAAGAATTACACCAGTACATGCTTCTTTACCCAAAGGTCTTGATTGCGTATTCAATACATTCATCAAATTGATATCCACTTAGGAATCTACTGATGAAAAGTACTACACAAATTTGGTGTTATTTTACTCTACATAAAGGAAAAAACATGTAAAAATGCTCCTAAGCATGACAGTAAAATTGAGGAAAGATCTTCCTTTTGTCAGTAAGCATCTGGTATCTTGCTTCATCCTCTTGATGTCTCATTTTCATATCAGAGTTCTAATTAGTACAGCAGACAAACAATAAAAATGTGAAAGTGATACAGTCCCTGTAGATCAGCTTCTATCTTTACTCAAATGCTGTACATGTCTGTGTACATACAGAGCACTGATGATAAGCACTGCAAGCAATACTGGCAGTCAAAAAAAGCTGACAGCAGTAACCTAACTTTACTTCAGAGGGTAGACCTAATCTTAGGACCTGATCCTGTCAGGAACCAAGAGCCATAAACTTACTGGAAATCAAGCAAGCTCAGCGTTTCACTGAAGACACTCAGCACCTCACAGGTTCAAATCCATACTTTTTAAAAGTCACTTCCTATTTCTCCTTTGTTTACCCTGGCTTATCCTGAACAGTGAGGTTTTCCGACATAGAGATAACTTTAGAAATGATTACTCTCATATTCTTTGATGATTTCAAAAGGCAGGAAAGAATCTCTCCCCTTTCTGAGGGCCACCCAGCTGAAGCAAAGAACATTATTTTTTTCAGGCATGTTAATAGGAGCCAGTAATAACTCAACTGAGTTTCCTTGGCCTTGAAATACCTGACCGAATTTGCTTTTGTTCTTTCTCAGTAACATATTTTGTTCCTGTATCTGCTGTCACACAATTATGTTTCAAACAGCCCTAAAAGGGAGGCTGCCCAACAACTTCCAACCACCTTAACCTCTTCCTATGACACATATTCACTGCCTTAAGGTGTTTTATCCATTATATCTGTCTCACAAGTGGATGGAGACACTGGGAAACACAGTGTAACAAAGTAGGTCTTCAAAGTAGGTCTTCAAATTAAGCTTTCCAATGATTAACTGTGTTAACTGTAACTAAAGCTGCTACTAGTCTCACTTTCTCCAGGGGAATAAAAGGACACAAGAGAATATAAGAGTTTTGGAGAATGGCATCTTCCTTCCTAGATTCCTAAGAGGAAAAAAAAATACTAAATGAGTTGGACATATACACCCAAATAAATGAAGATAAATTATTTCATCCCTTTGCACCCCCATTTATGCCAGTTATTCTGAGCCAAAACTTTTTTTTTTTTTTTTTTTTTTTTTTTTTTTTTTTAAGTCAAGCTAGGAGATTTGGTAAATGCAGCCTTGTCACCACAATCATTTAATTCTGCTAAGAGCAGAAGTGAGGTACTTCTCAGCTGAGGAGCTGCTAACAGCAGCCAATGAATCAGGGATTACAAGTACCACTGGGAGAAGAAGGTATAAGAGGGAAGTGAAACTGTAGAAGCAATACCCCTTAGAATAACAGGGTTAAAAGAAAAGAAGACTGAGCCTGTGGGTTTGAAAATGCAAGCCCTGGGACATGAGCTCTGAGCTTCAGGGCAGATGCATTTTGAGACACAAAGGAATTACCTAGCTGAGTTCTTTGATTACAGCTCTTACCAGGAATCTGGTTTGTAAGCAGGGATACTTCCAGCTGGGTACCCCTCCCATATGCTCTCTTTTCTGCTGTTCTGCAGCCTTGAGATGAACATCTAACATACTAGATTCATATTTTAAGAAGTGAGGACACAAATGTTAACTTCATACTGAAGTGGTGATGACTGATAGGGTCTTGCATTGTACAGTGGACCTGCCAACAATATTAATGAACCAATCTGTATCATCTAGTATTCATTCAATCCCAGGATATATTCAAAACATTCTGTCGTAACAAAGTTTATCCTTAACCAACGTTACTTATTTGGGAAGGTAAACCTGTGACACCACGAGAACTTGAAGAGAATTTGTCATATTTAGGCACCATGTCTTTTCATATTTGCCTAAAGAAAGAAAATCATAGCTTCTCTGAGGTAAAAGGTGTCACAGTATGAAATAGAGCTATTAACATACTCTCTTAAGCTGCTCTTCTAATTGATGTTCGTGAGCCACATACATTGGAAAGATGAAGCAAATCCATCAGAATATTTTAAGGGCACTGGTTTCTTCCTGTAGATCACTGAGCAGTGCGCTGGAAAGTCAATATTACATTTTGGATAGCCATATAGAAATGTGTAAGTTGTGAGTAAAAGTACATTCTCCTAAACAGATGAAAACTGTAACTAACTGAAGCCTTAAATTCACCACCTTTGCATGCCAATGCCTTCAGCTTCATGTAATATCACATAATTGATATTCCCATCACTGACTACTTTTAGGATGATGGACCTTAGCAATCCATGTTTCAACACTTTTTCTGTAGCATCTGCACAATACCTTTTGGATGAAAGAAACTAAAGTAAAAAGCTTTACTACACTTACAAGTCTAGGTGTTAAATTTATACTGTTCAGGGAGGGCAATACTATACACAATTATCAGGAAACCAAAGAGAATGCCCCTTCTTCACCGTGAAAGGATGGTAATGGGTATGTGGTGTCCTTCTCCCACTTCATTTGAGCTCCAAACACACTAAATAATGAATAATTTTGCAAAGCAACAATGAGTAGCTAAATGAACACCCCCTTGTAATTTCCCCAGTCTCTCTTTCTAAAATTCATGAAGCCCCAGTTGCTATAATCTGCTTCAAATTTTTCCCAACTGGGGTCAGTTCTGAAGCACAACATGTTAACCCCAAGCCATGTCAGCACATCCGGTGTAGTGAATCTGTGGCTTTTTCAAAACCAGGGACAGCCTTGTGTAAACCACAGGCTAGCAGTCTGCCAGGCAGGCAACACCAGTATAATCTCACTGCATCTGTTTTATAAACACACTCAGGTGTTGGGCTATCAGGCTTTGCTGCACTGCACAGCTGCTCCACAGCACACACCAGCTGTACTTACTCCCTCTTCACACCACTCCAGCTGGAGTATCCTAAGCCTTTCCACTCTTAGTAACAGAGACAAGACCCTAAAAATGTAAAATTAAATGTTCTGTTTCCTTCAAATGATTGACTCAAATGGAAGTCCCCTTTTCTCCAAATTTAGTGCATGAAAAATCAAACAACAAATGCTTTGACTTTACATTTTGTCTGCTCTTATCTTCTACCAAATTAACTGCACTATGGGGCTACAAAAAATATACAAAATTAAAAGTTAGGATGGCAACTTTTGAAGTTTCAAACTTTTCAAAACAATCTGTTCTACATTTCAGAGGGATTTGCTCATCCAACTCTTCCAGCCCTTTGACAGCTTATATATATTCATACGCAGGTAGGCTCGATACTGGAGGCGTTTTGAGAACATGCACACAGGATAACCCTCAGTGGTAATTTTTTCACTGAAACAGTAAAGCTGGTGCTGCCCCCAGCTAGTCACCCAGAGGAGCAGCTCAGCTTCCAACTACTGTCTCTGCTTTGACAAGTCTGGAAGCCTGGTTTTATAGGTCCACACCTCTACAGAAAAAGCTCCAGTGTCAAGAAGGCAGCAAAACAGAGGTCCTGCATTTCTGTTTGTTTACTACAACTGAAGGAAAGAATCCTCACAATAAGGTGGTTGGAGAATTGAAACAGAAAAAAAACCCCTTCCAATCAAACCATAAATCCATTAGCCTACAAAAGGTAAGCTACAAGAAGGAAGTAGAAATGTAATGGTGAGAATCCTTCTTGTACAAAAGTAAAAGGAGAGATTGACAGATGAGGGAGAAGCTTTAGGATAGAAAGAAGTATCTCTAGAAGGTATCAGGCAGAAACCTTATTCCACTAGTCTAGATCTCAGCCCGTCTCCCCACTGTGAAAATGAAACTGATACTTCCACTGCAAAATTGTGAGATTAAAACCACAATGCTTGTGCCATACTTCTGGGCAATATGGAGAAATCTTCATCCATTACACTTCTTCTCAGGAATGCTGTGAAGATGACTATACTCAAGATTCTCCAGACTCAGAGTATTTTGCTAATGAGTTTCATTACAACCTGAAACAGACAAGATCTATGTATCACTACATGTAAATCAAAAGCAGACAAAGGAACCACTGATATAAAAGGCTGGATTATTCATTTTATAAGAAGAATAATTATGAGTGAATGTTTGTCCCATCATTTCCATTACTGAAATGCTCGTTTGTTTGAAGGAATTATGTGAATGGAAATAAAGGCAATAATTACAGAAGAAAGAGGAGATAACATGCTATATCACAAGAGGGTGCACGACAACTAAGTATGTAAAAACTTGCATGACCAGTTCACAGCATGCAAGATTACAATGAAGTTATTACACATTACCTCACAGCTCACGCAAATTTCAGAAAATAATGTAATCAGGATCAAAAATACCTTGTGTACTGTGAAAATTAATTCACCAATCCCACCTGTTACCAGAAACACTAACGAAAACCAAGCAATACTGATGATGGCTATTTTTTGGTGATCTGTTTTGACATTTTGAAACTTTTAGTTAAATAAAGCCTGCTGCAAAAAAGGTCTCCCTTATTTGTATGAACTGCTCTATTACAGAGTGGCTTCACTTTGTTGACCATCTGTCATATTTACATGTTCCTTGGTCTGGCACACAAGCTTCAGCCTCTTTCTCTGCTGACTCATGTGAATAAAAACACTCTCCCTTAACTCCTCAGTTAGACAACTACTGCTTCCCCAAGGGCCATCAAATGCATTTTTAAAAAGTTACAATAACACATAATTTATTTCTTTTGCATACTTCTGTCCTGTAAAGTATAGGTTTTTGTTGCACATTTTCCATGGCTTTTGCAAGCCACATCTAGCTTGATACACAGGTTATTGCACTCCAAAAGTGAGATTGTTTTTCTTATTTTACATCATAAACTTCTGCAGGAAGAAACTATGAACTTTCTGTTTCTGCACAACCTCATGTTATCAAAGAGAAACTAATAACTCCTACATTCAAAACTGTCATGCTGCCAGCATGTATGCATACAAGGTCTCAGCACTTCGTTCCTGTCTCACTGGGATATCACTAGCATCAAGTACATTTTCATAGCTGCACAAAATATCTCCAAGACTTCATATTTTTTGCATCGCAAAGTTCATTAACCGTGCACAAATCTTACAATAGAGGGGTTCTGCAGAGCAGCACACTGCTGCTGGGAAGCAGATTTTGGTTGCGAGTCTACAAATAGGGTGCAGGGCTGATTCACAGTTGCTGGAAGAGCTGCAAACTTTTTGGCAGTTCTACAAAACATTTGGCCTGTAATTTGTCTTACTGATCACTGCCACAATTATGTCCAGGTCCCAAAGAGAAGAAGTCCATATAGTACAGCAAGGAGAAAAGGCTTCACTAGAGGTGCCCCCACTTCTCACCCCGCCTGCCTTTTCTTTCAGTCAGATGGGGTTTTTTTAAGTTCAGTCTTCCAGGAACAGCCTGAAAGACAAAATGACAGTCTCACACTTCACATCTGATTTTAAACCTGACTTTTAAAAATCGTAAACTTTAGAATACACTATGGGTTTTGAAAGCTTCATGGTATTAATAACACTGTTACAGCAAAACAGGGCTTGGCTGGAGAGTGCATATATTTCAAACCAAATGTAACGTGTCAGAGACTGTCAGTTTGATGCTGAGTACATTCAAACAAGGCTAGAGATCAGTTTCATTTAATTTGTTCAAATATCCAGTGATTTGCTATAGTTTTATTAATGAGGTGTCAGCCAAAACAAACACAAAAGTGTTAAGGTTTTGGGGGTTTTTCTTAGTATAAAAACGCTCTGAACAATACCACTTCCAAAACAACACATATTACCAAACTGAAGAGAAGGCTTGATGGTCAGAACTGACACTTCTGACCAAACGCATTCACAAGCAGTTCACAACGTACTCACAAACTCATTCATACACAGTTTAGAAGCTGTGTTGACTGGGTTTTATACTCTGAGGGTGGCTAGGCATTGGAACAGGCTCCCCAGAGAGTGGTCACAGCACCAAGCCTCTCGGGCACATGGTGATTCTTGGGTGACCTGTGCAGGGCCAGGAGCTGGACTCAGTTATCCTGATGGGTCCCTTCCAACACAGCATATTCTGTGATTCTATGACAACAGATACAACCACTCATAAAAAGACAGCTAGATAACACTTTCAAAAGGCTGCTGAATCAGGACCCTAAATTCTTCATGTAATTTCCACATTGTTGAAAAATTTACAGTAGGTCTCAATTCGGAGAAATATGTAAAGCTCAATATTAAACACAGAAGGAATACAATTGATGATGGTGTAATTAGCTAGGACGACAGAGGAATCAGTATATATGCAACTAAATGATACACATACTCTCAATAGTTTCAGCAACAGAGAACTCCACTCAAAGAACTACCCATTAAAATCAATATAGGAACACCAGCTTTAAATCTGTGTGCAAGACAACCTACCTCTGTCTGTCCTCCAGTCATTAACACACAGCACTCACTACAAACTTCCAATTTTTGTATGTTTGTTTATAGTATAATGATTTTGCTTACTCACACATCTACTTATCAGCAAAACCAACACAGGAAGGTTTCTGGGGTTTTTGCACTGTTCTGGGCTGTGATGAACCTAGGTCAATTGCTCCTCATCCATTTTTGTTACCATACTACTGTGGTAAAGTGAACACCCTTCAAAAAAGAATCATGACCCCACATTTCTGCTAAATGATATATCCTGGAAGGTAACATTATCCCCTACCCCAGGCCTCTTGCAACTAATGGGCAAAGCAGACAAGAATGAGCATGGACTGGCAAGAAAAGAGCACGTAAAGAGATTACAGGAGCTTGTCTAGGTCGTAGTGTCTGAGCTGCTCCTCAGAATTGTTCAAAATAAGCTTAGCTGAACTTGTATTTAAAAACTTTCACTCAGCCTTATAAAAAAGCATTCACAAAGTTACATCCCAAATATGACTACTAAACTAAATGTTTAAAGTTATATGTAGATATAGATACATATATAACTAATAATTACAAAATGTATCTATATATCTATAAATATATAAATACATACAAATAAAAATAAATAAATAAATAAATAAATAAATAAAAATATATATATATATAATGGGTCATCAGAAGGGCCTAAGGATCATCAGAAAGAAGCCCAAGATTTTGCTTTTTAGGTGAAAAGCCCTGTCACTTGCTTCTGATTCAATGGATAATACTTCTAAAAATAGGCATGAGGTGCTAATAAAATTCTTCTTTCCTCTTTCTTCCTTTCCGAGGCTTGGCATGGCTCTCAGAAATTGCTAGCAGGAAGAGTAAAGGATTGTGATAAAACTTAACATAGCTTATCTCAGCCCAGTGACATTAGCACATACTATTATCCCTATATATCATATCCAAATTTGATTATTGTACTCTTAGTGGTCTAACCCACGTATTACTACAGAAAAAAGCTCTAATGTAATAATACTATATCAGCTTTCATTGAATTATACAGAAAAATCCTGTAGTTCCCTCAAACCAGGCAGTAGAAACATTCTTGAAGAGAATGAAGTGTCTCTTGATGAGACACTACGAAAAAAACAGAAGTTTGGGAATCATGGACTAGATCATATAGGCTGTCCCTCTAAACACATCAAGTCCTTGAAGAGAAACACTACATTATGCAAAGCATCAGGAACTCCAAATATCATTAGCAAAATTTCCACTATTGCCTCTCCCATTGATATTTTGAGTTAGGGACACCAACTCAAGCTGAGCTGATAGGCTGCTGCTCAACTATCACTGCAGCCTTTCACACTGGTAAGCATTTTCCTAATATTTCTCTTGGCTTCCCCAGTCTGCCTTTTTGACTTGTGCTCGGACTGGAATTTTTTGAAGACAGAAACCACCATTTCACATGAAATTAAAAAAAAAAAATTAGTGAACACTAGTAGGTATTTTCTGTGACTAGGAGTCCCTGAAAATCCCAACAGTCAGTACCAACTAAAAAATTTTAATAGTGTTTCCATTGCTTGGGTGAGTCCAGTTTTCAGGGACAGATCATGTTCCTACAACACCCCACTGAGTCTGCTAAAACCAGAGCATTTTGCCTGAAGTTCAAACCTACATATTACATTTAGTCCTTCAAACACTTCAGTAGTATAACTAACTGGAAACTCAGTGCATCACTCCTTTCTGACTGAAAATAGCCTCTCCAACAGCCTCGAGTATGATCAGTTCCCTGCTTCTTGCTGAGCAGCACAGCAGGGACATGCTCTGGATGACAGCAGCTGGGCGAATGCCACAGAGCTTCAGACACTGGGGATGCTTCTGAGTGCTACTGACATGAGGATCTTACTGGTCCACCAGAGTGACAAAAAAGGGGAAGGAGCTGGACTGCTGGGAATAATGGCAATATGTATATAAGGGAAGTAATAACATGAAAAATGAAGGAAAAGTTACGGCAGCTGGGACTTGAGGACAAGGTGATAGTGGTGGATTAAGGAGAAAAGTGGGCCAAGAGGTCAAATGTTCAAGAGGTGCCAAGGCACTCTGGGGTCACAAGGAAGGAAAAGGCAATGAAACTCAGAGGAAAAGAAAAGAAAAAAGATTCCTCAGAAACTCTAAAAAGAACCACGTGAGAGACAAAACATAGTGGACACAGCATGAATGACTTTAAGCTTTCCTTTTCCAATACATTCTCAGACATCACTTTCTAAGGCCATGGATCAATCTCACCTTGAAATAAAGGGAAGTTGACAGATGCCAGAAAGACTTATGCAATGAGTAAATATGGTCCCAGCAAGAAAACTGTACTTGGAATAGATCTCTGCAGAGATCTATAGCAGGACATTTCATTCACATAGCCTGCTAGCATTGCCAACATCAAAATCTTATGCGCTATTGTAAAAGTTGGCCTATAATTTCTTGACCATCTTAAAGCCAGAACAGATAAAGAAATACGGAGAATTGGCAGCATAAAGACAGAATAGATGATAGAGAGGAAACTGAACGAAAACAGGGAAGGACACTACTGTCCTGCTGGCTTTTAATCTGTGAAACAAAGCAAAGCAATTCCAACCATTTCCTCACCACCTATGCAGAGGACGCAACAGTCCTCCCTTCATGTTTCCACCACTATTACATCTGCTGCATTGCTACCACATCGCTCTCTAAATATACTTATAAATATTAACATTGTCAAAGCCATCTATCTTTTAATGATATTAAAAAGGCCAATGTACTGAAGAACAGAGAGTTCTAAATGCCTAAGAAATCCTGGTCCCCCTTAATAAGAGGCTTGTAACTTATTTATACTCTCAAGTAGTGAAAGATACTAAGCTGGAAACACTAAGTATTATGTTTCCCTACTCTTCATTTAAGATACAGAGATACCAAGGGGGCTTGCTGTTCAAACAATGCAGACATGAAATTTATTTGGTAACATCTAGCCATTATTCATGCTTTTTTGTTCCTGCCTGTGATGAAATTGCCCAGCAGGACACCAGAAACAAGCAAAATGATTCTATTGTCTGGAGCAATCAAATCAGCTCAAGTTAGCTGATATAAGGGAGAAATGGCTGCCTGCAAGCCTCTGATGGAATCAAACTTTGCTTTTTTTAATTTTAAAAGCTATGGTCTGACATTACTTCTGTTCCTCAACAATTCAAGCCCTAAAGAGTTCAGAGGGGGAAAAAAACCCTCTTAGAACTGTAGCATTTCTCTAACACTGCTTCCAATAAAATAAACATTAAAACTCCTGTTATATTTAATGGGAACACACCAATATCTCTAGGTTTCTTAGCTGTGCTATTCAAAAACATGTGAAATCTTGGCTTCTGTAACTTCTGTTAAATCACAGCAATTATACTTTAATATCATTGATATTTTTAACTCTTTGAGGAATGCAAGTGAGAGGACACTCAGAAATCAACTTTACTAGCAATTCAAGCTACTGACAGAATAATGATAAGAGTAGATAAGAATTCTGCAGATGTTCTTGCACCATACTAATTTCCATTTTCTTTACTAAAATATAGTGCAAAGTACATAACTGCCATGAAAGTTACCCAATCTCTAGAATGGCTTATTAGCTTTACAGTTGCAGCTTCATATTAATATTACTGAATATACTTTTTAAAGTCACTGCCTGCCAAACACAATGTTAAAACTTTTTGTCAGCCTTCTGTCGTAACCACTTTCCCCGCAAATGGTTGAAACCCCGTAACTTCTACAATTTGCATAACTCAAAAGGGCATGCAACATACCCCATTCTTCAGGCTTTGCTCTGGCCAGCTTGGCAAAATGATTTGTTCAACCCCCCTAGCCCAAACTGTCAGTTTTCCAGGCTTTCTATGGACTTCTGATCTTATTCCATATCCAGATACTTCCAGACCTACCTTTCCATGTGGATAGAAGCAAAGGCTCTTCTCAGTCTTCTCTGACCACAAATATCCCATTACTTGCATGCTCTATTGTTCCCAAACCCTCTCTTACCATGAACTACAGATGCCTTTCTCTTACAAGATAAAAGCTGGGGTGGGGGAAAGGAGATTAAGATAATATTGGGTAAAGCAGAACTGAATTCAACCAGCCAATTCCAAGCCAAAAAGCTCCTATCTCTAATGTTTTACAAACTGTACTCACAGTCTCCCTCCAAAACCTGAAAACCCCCAAAAAGTCAATTTAAATAAAAGTTATTTACAGAGTGAAAATGAGTCACATTTAGTTGCCAAGTTCTACAATTCCAGCTTAAATCAAATCCTCGTTTTGGCAATATTTAAAGAATTCTGGACATGGAGGACAGAAATTCAGTTTGATGCTAGAGAGCAGAAACCAGACTTACATACACAAGATTTGCAGAAGAATGATAAATCAGTAAGAAAAAAGTACAAGTAAAGGATGTTGTTAACTGTATCTTATTCTTGGTTTTCCTTTGGAGCACAGGCCCCTATTGAGGGAAGAATTTAAACTGGCTTGTATGATATCCAGTGAACCCAGTGGGAACAGTGGTTTACTCAGAACCATGAAGTTCTGCACAGTGTCTATGGAACCACCTGAGCTGTAATAATGACATGCACTCTCTTAAGATTGGTACAAGGACATGCAGGAATTGTTTTCACTCCCCTTGGACATTTCATGTAAGTCTAGATTTGAACTACCACCTATGAACTGGACTCTGCTACAGGTAACTTTGTTCCAACAAATACTTTCTACAGAGTTCAGTAGAGTTATTTTCACTATGTGGAACTTTGTATCAGTATTTGGTATTAGCAACAACAGGATGAGATTCTGATCGGTGGTGGGATCAACTCCCGACCTACATCTATGATAATTCAGTGTTAAGTGAAATGTATGCTGCTCTACACACTTTTCATGCGCTGAGCAATTTTTTTTGACATCTGAAGTAAGACTTCAAAAGCTATACACTCAGCAAAGCAGGCAAAAAAAAAAATCCCAAAGCTGGTCAGTGATCACCATACGGCCTTCAACCAGCCACTTTGCCTATGCCAGCTCATCCCTGTCTCCTACACGTGTAGATTTCTGCTGTTGCCAAAAGGGCAGCTGGAGTACGCGGTGTGGCAGCAACTATTCATTACCCTCCTCCAGGTTTCTCCCCATGCCTCATCTCTTCCTTTCCCCACTTTGCCCTTTCTGTCTCCCTGCAGTAACAACAGCAGAGGAAGCATTTTCCCCCTCTATTGCTTCTCAACAGACTGGGAAGCACTGCAGGTAAGCAGGAGCTGTTAGGAAAGAACATTTCTAGCAGGGAGTAGGAGTAGATTTATGCAGCTGTAGAAAGGGATTGACACAAGACAGTGGGTGAGCTGTGTGTGACTCTACCACATCCCCAGCAGAGAGGGAAAAGGGAAGGCACAAGAGGGAGACAGACTGTGGGAGAAGGCAAGGAAGACCCCTATCTGTACAAAGTTCTCTCCAAAATCTCTCAGCTCCTCTTGACAATCACTTACACTCAGAATGAGAGTCCCTGTGAAACCCTGCTGAGCCCCCATAGCCCTCTCAGCCTTGCCCCACAAGCCTGACAGACCTTGCTCCATGACCACCTTGTCACACAGAAACCTCTCAAACAAGACCCCAGCAATTTCCCTTCCCAACCAATATGATTCTGATAACAGCTGTTCAGCAGCCCATGAACCACAGTTTAGATGAGATTGAAAGTTTTTGCAAGTGAAATCCTAGGCCTTTCAAACTCCAGCACAAATAAACTCAGTCAGCAGATGAAAATAAAAATGAAAATATGCCACAGTCACTTTCTGCCAGCCCAATGCCAGCCCTCAGCAGTGCGCGGCACGAGCAGAGGTGAACGCACAGGGTGACCTGCACTACAATGATGACAATTCCATTCTCTGTCTGCCAGCTACAACAGATCACCTGCTGGCTGAAAGGAGTTCCCATTCCAACAACAGAAATGGCATTAAAAGAAGGGGGATAAAAGCACCTAAGTAGTCTTTCCATTTAATTCAGATTAGAGGTGCTGGAAAGAGACAGTTCTACTTCTCACATCCATGGACAGCTCACAGGACCAAGGACTCTCAAGAGCTTTCTTCCCCTGTTACTGCCTTTCAGGTGACATTCAGAGCTCAGATAACCTAGATGTTTAACTGTACAGACTTCAACTTCTTCCCCATGCCATTTCCTATAACTCAACATCCACTTGCTACTGAGATATTAGATTAATTCATAATAAACTTGCTTTATGCAATGGTGACACAGTTGCACAACTAACTTCGCATTGGCAAAATGGAATATGAAAGGATGCTCTCAAAAAAGTATAATGTTTTAAATTTAGATCTGAAGAAGCTACACTGAAAGAAGAAAAATAGTATGGAAGATATTTTAGCAAAGAAAAGCTCACTAAAATCTATGTTTTATTTTTTTTTCCTGACAGCATAAGGGGTTTTTTTTAAGACAGCAGAAAATTAAATTCCTTTCATTAACCTAAATATAGCTGTAAATTATTTTCAGTGGAGATAGAGGCTTTTCTTGTTAAATGTTCTGATGTTCTCACTGATTTAGTGATTTCTGCTACTCAGCCAGCAAAAGGATTTCTTAGGACAACTCAATAGGTTTTCTCAAGTACAGCCAGGCTAATGGCTAAGACCCTTAGATGGAGTCTTTGGCATAGGTCCAATCATGCTGATTTCATCTGTCGTCAACTCTGGAAAGTGGACTTGAACTCAGAACCCATACTACCAATCATCCACACACATAAACATTGATCATGATAATTTGCAGGAGTGGAACCACACGGCTAAATATCAATGGAATTTTCCTTCCTGATCTCAATTCCACTGATTAAAATGTAGCTGCATTGCCAACTCAAGTGAATCATTTACATATGCCACATGTAAGAAAGCTAGATAAAAACATACTTTATTATTACCTGAACTACCTAACTCAAAAAAATATAGCCAGAGCTGTCAAGTTGCTAGTTTGTTTTTCAATCAGAACTTGCAAGTTGTTTATTGTTCTCTTCTTTTTGTTTTTCAAAGAGTAAGTTCACCAGCATCCTCTTGAATACTCAGTGCTATTCTGTATGACATTTTCTGCGCTTACAAAAAGCCTGAAATGTCATAAATCCAAAACTCTCTTTAAAACTGCAGTGTAGCCATGACCAAAAGAATCTGCAAAACTGACACTTTTACTGTGCTCTGTCTGTATTGATGCACTACTGGAAAAGCAGCCTTCTTTTTAATTGTCACTATACCTATTTTAGAAACCTAAACAAGTATTTTCTATTGATCTTACCAAAACTCCACAAAACTATGTATCTTGTTTAAAAGCTTTCATCCAGTAAACTCTGAATCACTGTTTCACGCCACAACTTCAAATATTAAAAAAAAAAAAAACAACACCAAATATATATATATTCAGGGAGTATATGTATCATAAGGTTAAATGCAAGTGCTGAACACTCTGTAGATGAAAGGAACCCGGATTTTGCATATCTATCTGACTTGTGTTAATACAATAGATGTTATCATGATTTCAAGCTTTGTACTTGTTTATCATTAGTGTTTCTACTGTAACCATGGCATCCGTATATAGCACAGGCCTAAGAGTGAGAAAAATATCCAGTATTTTCCTAAACATTTCATCTGAAAAAAAAATATAAGGATTTGATCAATGGCAAAAATCAATCAAATTTGGTGAGCTAGCAAAAATGAGAGAGTTTCCTCTTAGGGGAAAAAAACCCCAAAACATTATTTTTTGTGAATCTTTTTTGCATTTTGGACTTCTGACAAGAACCTAGAAACCTAGAAACATAACCTTGACCTTAGCACAGATATTATAAAACAAATTCTGAAATTTCCTTTAAAAAACCCCATGCAGTACTATATGAGATCAAAAGCATTAAAGCTATCAATATTTTGACAAGACCTGCTCTAAGCACATGAACATTTTCTCAACCCTCTTT
Organism: Promerops cafer; assembly: GCA_013398275.1. Lineage (NCBI taxonomy): Eukaryota > Metazoa > Chordata > Aves > Passeriformes > Nectariniidae > Promerops > Promerops cafer. The sequence goes on along the minus strand of VZSE01001000.1, from coordinate 216,034 downwards.
CAATAGTGACAGTCCAGTCCTGCAATAACTGTTGCATCATTCTGAAGGTAAGGAGGGGCAGCAGTGCAATTACTCTGATCACACTCAGCAAGTACTTGGTACCCAGTTCCAACTTTCAGGACTGCTTAAAGGGAAACCCTCAGAATGGCATAAAAAGACTTGATGGTCTTCAAGTGTGTTTCAAGTGTGTAGGCTGCATTTATTTGATATTTCAGGCAGTAAGGAAGAATGGGTTACTGTGATTGCTGGTTTTAATTTGCTTGTTACAGAGTTCAGAAAGAGTACTACAAAAATATCTGCCTTAAATGCCAAGAGTGAAATGAACAAACTAGTCCTCTTTTTAAACAGAAAAAACAGACTGTATCATACCCGCAGATCTTAGCCTAATGTTGGTCTAGGCCATGTGCATTTTCCTTGTAGTGTGAAACTCATTCACTTTGCAGATGACTCCTTTTTTCAGGTTTTAATACAGACTCCAGACACTGATGACGATACCAATAAATCTATTTACTTCAGTATGGACTCTATAGAGATGCCATGGCCACAAGTCTTCTTGTAAGTCAGTGAAAAAAGACCCAAAACTGGTGTGATTTTGGAAAGAGTCAGTTCTCTGAAGGTCCCTATCTATAAATCCAATAAACACACCCAGTATTACAATTGTGACGCACCCAGTAAATAGGAAGATTTTGGAAAGGGTAAAGCACAATCCTATAAATACTTACACCCCCCCCCATTCTAACCATGATATGGGGGGAGGTGTACACTGTGTTTGTAGTACATGAACACAATCCTAATGGTAAGGATTTGCAGTACAAAACAAGGTAAGTGATGCTTCAGAAGCTGCATTATATTGAGCTGACCAGTTATGATCCACTGCCATGTCCTCGATTCTGTCACATCAACAGACAACAAGCATAGTCACTCCCTCGTCTCCTCCCACCCACTGAATGCTGGACAGCAATGAATCCTGATGCAATAAAAGCCAGCATTTATCTGATTCAGCTATCTAGTTCCTCACAGATCCTGTTTACAATGGACCTCAACCTGTTAAATTCCACTATTTATCTAGGGAGTGTGTTCAGAAATTAAATATCAGAGCCAGAATGCACCCCAGTCCCACCAAAATTCAAACTTGGCATCTGGAATCTGCAAGGTTCTTCCCGATTTGGTGACAAACTCACAATATGTACCATGCACAAAAAGAACATACAAAATTATTATTCTTTCACTAAAAATCTGTGCAGATGTCCGATGCAGATGTCCACTGGTCTCAAAGATGAAACCTCACTTGATTTCAGGAGAGTCCCAACTTGATTATCATTCAATCCAGGTAAAAGACATCTGCAATACTGCTGCATTTGTCTTTTCCTGATAAAGCAATTTTTCCTCCTTCTATCACCCACTTTTACCCCTTGAGCTTACTAATGTGTGGCTTTTATAGAGCATCAGAATAATCTAGACCCTGATTATCACAATGCAACATATAGGCAGCAAAAATGAAAAATATTTTAAAGTTGTAAACATAAAAGTTTTAACAGCAAAGTTGATCAGCTCCTAATCAGCATAAATAGAGTCTAATTCTTTCATGCCCTTTCATCATTTTGCCATCTCTACATCACTGCATCAAGAAAAGAAGCCCCAAAGAATACATAAAACTCAGACCTATTAACCCTAGCTATTTTTCCTTTGGTCCTGGGTTCTTTGCCTGTTTGCCAAAAAAATACTGGCTAGTATCCTTGACCATGAAAAATAAATACATAAAAAGATGAGCATATATAATTGCAGATGGCTGGTCAAGCAGGGCACACTGAAAATGAGATGCTAGCTACTATTGTTTTATTATACATCTCATTTAAAGAATATCCACCATTTAACTGTTTAACTACAGAAATGTGAAATGTGCATATTCACGTTTCCCGTTTCTTCATTGTTTGATTGGTTTCTCCCTGTTAAATCACACTACCTGAGGATGTCAGAGCAAGGATTTTCCAGCTTTTTTGTACTCCTACTGGGCCACGTTAGCCTCTGGGTCTTAAAGATGCTCTGAAAGCTGTTAAGACACGTTGTGTGTACAGACAACAGAATTTCTCTAGTTGGGCCCAAATTCCACTAGGACCCTTTCATCACTCTTGAGCATTTGAAGAAGCACTGCGTTAGATCTACGCATAGAGGTGTCGATCATCTGGAGGAAGGAAGGAGGAGCATCAGTGTTGATGCAGTGAGCTCTCAAGTGACAGGAAGACCCTGAGGTGTCTCGTATCAGAGGTCAGGTCTGGATTTTTAAAGTTCATCATGGCCAGGCTAAACAGGAGTATTCACCCTGAAATGATGAAGCTCATGTAAGCGCTGGGTCTGGGTTTTGCGGTAATGTTTGGTATGGATGCATTTGGCTTGGGTTTTTCAGACTCAGTAAGACAACTAGATTTGTATTTATGTCACATAATTTCAGAAACTTGCGTGGTAACTACATACCTCTTACTTAGATTCAGCATATTTTTCTTTCCTGCCTTGCCTGTAGACCACATGCATTAGTTATATAGTAACCATGACTATCTCAGTATAACAAAGTGTGGAAATAATGAAAAGCCTTCAGAGGCATTACATGCCCTTGGCAACCTAGCTCTGCAAGACAGATGTTGCATCCAGAGCCATGCCATTGAAAATCGTATATACATGTATGTATCTACAGCATGAACACTTACCCAGTCCTCGAAGTGACGGCTCCCGTTCTGCAGCAAGTCCTCAAACTGTATAGTGCAGTTAGCTACAAAATCATCGTACCCGATGGGGGCATCATGGAAAACAGCCATCTCTATCTTCCTGCCATTACAAACGTCGGTGACAAATTCATCGTTCCAAGCGGGACTGTTGGTCTTTTGCTTGGTCGAGGTCTGCCCGATCCTGGAGTCGTCCACATTGAGGGCGATGTAAGGGTCCAACAAAAAGGTCTGTGGCCTGGGACCCACCGCATGCCTCAGAGACCACGCCGTGGGTTTCAGATTCACCGCCTCGCAGATCTTGATTTTCAGCAAGCCATTGAAAACCACCATGGCTGGATAGCTGCACTTTTCCCGGGATCAAACACTCGCTCAACGCACTCGCACCGAGAGGGAGGGAGGGAGGTCTCGCCAATAAATAGGAGGGCAGGTCTGGGAGGTGGGGGAGCAGGGTACGGTGCGGGTCTCTTCGCCTGGCTGCTGCTGTTACCTTTGATTATTTAGCCTTTGCTCTTGCGACACCCAGTGAATACATTTATTTTCTTGCCCGTGTTTCTAACGGAAAACAAGGGAGGGGGGCCGCCAGGGAGGGGGAGGCGGCCGCGGCTGCAGGAACCCCCGAATGCTATCAAAACCCGAGCATAATCAATCCGGGGGGTAAGCAAGAGCCTTCTCCCTTCACCCTGACCATAATCCTGGATCAGTCCTCGCAGAGGAAGCAGAGCCGCGATCCCGGGCTCCCGCACACGCCAGTCCTGCCCGTGCGCCTCACAACAATACACACACACGCATACACACACGCACGCATACACACACACACACACACGCACACACACACACGGATCAGAAACACCGGCCGACCCACCAGCCCTGCCTACTGCACAGCCTCCGCTCAGCAAACATCCACCCGGGGACGTTCCATCCGCGCCGCCGCCCGCAGCCGCCCNTCCCTCCGCGCAGCCCCCGCCCGCTGCCGGTGCCGCTCCGCCGCTCGCTCCAGCGCAGGAAATGCGCAAAAGACGTCAGTGTGTGTGTGGGGCGAGTGAGCGGCGGCAGCGGCAGCCCCGGCCGTGCGTGTGTTTCTGTGTGTGTGTGTTTGAGTGTAGAAAGTTTTGCCTGTTGGGGGAGCAGCGCGGCCGCCACCAGCCGGGAACTGCAGCGGGGGTCGCGCTCCCCGGGCTGGGCTTGCCGCTCCTCCACACCCGCCGGGCGGCTCTCCGCTGGGGATACTGCCCACCCCGGCCCCACGCCTCCTCCGCCTCTTCCTCACAGG
>VZSE01001000.1:193919-212005 GCA_013398275.1 Promerops cafer | reverse complement strand
ACCAAACGTGGATAAAGCACCCCCGGACGCTTTCCTCCCCGACCGCCTTTATTAACTTGCTTGACCACCAAGGTCCTGAGCGGACCGGGACCAACACTCACACCGCGTCGGGCGCTTCTGGCGCCGCGGTGCCGGCGGACGCCCCTTCCCGCAGGGCTTCCCGCCCCTCGCCCTTCTCTTCGTGATCCCCGGGACGCCTCTGCCCGCGCCTGACGGGCAGCGAACTCCGCCGCCCCCGCCCTGCCCCGCCGCCTGACAGCGCCGGGCCCCGNGCGGGGGCCGGGCCCGGCCGGAGGAAGAGTTTCCCCGCGGTGTGCGAGCGCCGGGAAGTGCCGAGCGCCGCCAGGGGAAGCGGCCTCCTGGAGCCCGCCCCGCCCGGCCCGGCCCGGCCCGGCAGGGAGGCGCTGCCTGGGTTGGGACAGAAGCCGCCTGTCGGCCGCCCGACGCCCCGCGGCGGTGGGGCACTGCCAGCCCCTTTGTCTGCCGCGATCACCTGGCCCGTGCCTGCCCTACCTCGACCCGCGGCGCCTCCCCGCTGCTGCGAGCTGGCGCTGAGAGGGAGACCGCAGGCCGGCGGTCTGCAAGCGTACTGAAAAGGGAAAAAAAAAACCCGAAACCTTCTGAAAGGGTAAAAGGGTGTGCGTACTGTGTTCTTGAACGTTATGTGCACGTCATGAAAGATTTCAGTAATTTTTCATCACCGTGGTACCAAATACCCTATGAAATACCCTTGAAGCTACATGCAGCCTGACTTTCTCCTCGTCAGAACAAACGTACCCGGGATCTGGATGGTTTCCCATAGTGAAAATTATTACTGCCTTAATGATTTTTAGCCACTGATTTTGCCTTTGTGTGTGTGTGCGCTTGTGTTGGGAAAGTCACCAGGAAGTGGATGGACTTTGCCCTTTGATGGGGTTTGAGTTCACTGTAATATCACAAGAGAAAAGACATCAGTCCTGGCACTCAGGAGAGCGGCTGGGGTGTTTCGAAGAACCAGCCAGAATAGAAAGAAGCTGGATTGCCTGGATCCAGCTGAATAAGGACATAAAAGATGAGCACCCAGTCCTTGATCTGGACCTGATATTCCTGACTGGAGAGGAAAGAACAGATAATTATGGATTTTTGCAGATAATGGCTCAGGAGGCAGGTGTTATATTTGGAGCTAATGAAACAGCTCCAGTATCTGTGCTTCCAGAGCAGTTTCCAGATAGGAGATATGGTACTAATGAAGCCACTGGGTCATGAGAGCATTCACGTTAATGGAAAACAGACTTTCTGGTGCCTGTTGCCACTTAGTCTACTAGTCAAAATAGAAGTACAGTAAAATCTCAATGTTCACTATCATCTTGACAATCTCCAAGCAGAATCGTTTGATACAAAGCTGTGGTATGGAGCCAATTATGGGAAAGGTCTTCCTTTGCAATTCAGCCTTTCCTGGGCTCACAGCAGCCGTGATACATCTATCATGTTACTTTTGTAAAAGACCATACTCGCAGGTCAGCATATTTCAGGTCGCAGACCAGAAATACGGGAAGGACCTGCTCCTTTCCTCCCATCCCCATTAACTATCCGATGCATATAGTACTATATAGTAAGCTATATGGTCTTACATTTAGTGTGTGAGAAAGAACACTATAATTAAATCTTGTCTGGATATCTTTGTGTTCTTTCTCAATAAGGGCAATGTAAATAGTATGCTCCATTTCCTTAGATACTTATTGGAAAACATGAAAGCCAAACTGATACACTGTTTAATTTTTTTTTCTGGTTATTTTTAGAGAACTGCAACTGTATGTATTCTGTATGCCCAAGGTAAGTAAACAGAGTCTCCATGGTGAGTTTAATGACCTATCATCTCTCTGAGATTACACATGCATATTATGAAAGTCTGAATAAATACAGACATTATTAACACAGCATACAAAATAATAAATAGACCTTATATTTGGCTAATTACATACACAGTCTACTGCATACCTAGCTAGGCCCTGGTCCCTGATTCAAGCCATCTGCACTTTTCCATACACTGAAGCAAGCTAAAGTTTGGTTTCACAAATCATTTCTTCTAAGAATAAATGTCTGCCTGCATAAACAGGGATTTACAAGCTCACTTAGGATCAGACAGCTCCAGCCTCACACTGCTTAGGAAAATAAAAATATCTTGCACAATTTTAATTTGGTTTTAGATTTGAATTTTCTTTTAAATTATATTTTGGAAAAGCATGTTTATGTCAAGACTGAACTTTTATCACTGAGCAGTTCTTAACTTAATGAAAGTACCCTGGAACAGTATTCTTAAAATCCAGTAACTCAGGTACATGGAGCAACATTACAATGCTTCTTGTAAGTTCATCGAAAAACTTGGCTCAGTGGTCTCAAAAACTCTAAGTAATAGACAGCAAAGAACATTCCAACTTTAAGTACCATTTTCCACTTGAAAAGTTTTTTAATGTTTGTTTGCTTTAATTTTTTTTTTGTTCTCTTTCTGTGCATACGGAAGGATTTGGTTCTTTAAGAGCTGAAGAGCAAAAGCTATTCTATTTTGCCCAGGGAGGTCTGGAGACGAAGATGCAGCACTTGCAGTACTTCTCCTGCAGAAGGGCAGTAAGAAGTATTCCAGATGCATTTCTGTACTCTGTTACAAAGGCTGCAGCAGCACAGTAAACCATGGCCTGAAGTTTTATTATGTTTTAGCTATTTTTCCCAGGTATGGGTTTTTTTGTTGTTTTTTTTTGTTGTTGTTGTTTTTGGTGTTGGTTTTTGTTTTTGTTTTTTTAAATACACAGAGGTATCTAGACTCAGGACTGGTTAAGGTGATCTGTCTACTCTCCAGAAGTAACTTTTGCTGGTAGAAGCCCCTCTGTTCAGCACTCTGAGAGCAAACAGCCTTTGCATCAGGGCTGCTCTCGATGTGTGCTGCTCAACTGGAAAAGACTCCCGAGAGATCATAAAAACACAGGCTAATTGCATCAGCTTCTATTTTCATTCTTTAGGAAAGAGGCTACATCAAACTGATGAGGGATAGCAGCAATGGCACCGCCAGCGCGCAGTCACCTGCAGACAGCGGCCTCCCAAGGCACGGTTTTATTCCCGCAAATCCCTTTCAGGTTGCGCCTGCCCTGTTTCAGGTGGTGGCGGTGGCAGCGGCAAGGAGGGATGAGCGAGCTGCAGGCAGCCAGTAATTTCAGACAGCCCCTGACCTTTCCCTGGCCTGTGCATCCTCCATAGCTCTGCGGAGAAACAGCACTATCTGGTGGAGAGAGGATGTAAAGTCCTGCCCGGAGTCGCGTTAGGCTTAATTCTGGTATTGCAGCCACAATTGAAACTGGGTTTGAGGTGTTGTTGCTCCAGATTGATAGATAGTTTAACTGCATTGTCAAGAGGATTTCTTTTTTTATGGTCCCATTAGTCCTAAAAAACTGTTCAAACATTGGAGAAAAGTCAGCAGGCTTTTCCAAGTTCTGCAATATGAAAGAAGGAGAGGAGACCTTGTATTGTTTTATTTTTAAAAGGAGCATCATTTCTTAGAGTTATACTAAACTGATAGACAAGGAATAAAATCAAGCTTGAATGCAGAAGAGCTTTTTGGAAACACCTTTGTGTAAAAAAATGAAATGAAAGCCAGACCCCTCATTATAGGCCCTGTGAAAACTGAGGAACTTTGAATCCACTCTGGACAAGAATATATTCCAAGCATATGAAGATATTCACCAGTATATCCACTGAATTCCTTTGAACTTAATGGATATGCTTATGCAAGTGCAATAGTTGGGTGTTAGTGGAATCAGTCCCTTCCTGGCAAGAAATCAAAGATTGCTGTCAAATGCTGACTGTCTTTGAAAGTCAGATTTTTATTTCGTATCTAATTTTGGAGGCACAGTTATGAAAAAAGTATCCTCAAGAGCATTTTCAGTCCTGTCATGATGCAAATGATCTTTTGGGTATACCAATAGCTAATCCATCTTTTCTGAAAATGAAGAAAAAGACCAGTCTCAGTGAGCTTGGTCCAGCCTCCAACTACATTCCAAGGTTTCCTTTGTGTCCAGCCAATTTCCTACTAATCTATTCTTCACTCCTGAAGTATGTACCTGAGGAAGTTACTTAAGGCACTCCCAGTGCTCCCTGTGAAACATCTCAGCATAAGGGATCTTGTCAATGTGTGATTAATTAGGTCTCCAACTCTCTCTCTAGTGTAATTATACTTTTGGTAGTCTTCCCAACCTCTTTTAAAAGAACATACTAAACACTAGCTGAGTGTGTTAGCTTTCACTGGGGATAAATCTCTGAGAGTACATCTGCATGGATTTGCAGCTTTAAGGTACGTGGTTCTGGCGGGCACGGTGACATGGTGACTTCAGTGCAGTGCCTACCAGCCAGCCTGTTCTCAGGTATGCACCTGGTTTGCTAGCCAAGACTGAACCCCATGATATCATACCTTCCCAGCAGTTCTTATCTGAGCTAGATAGATCACAGCCAGTTTAAGCATATCTGCATGTGCTACAGAAATATACCTCTCCAGTTGCAGAACATATGCTTAGGTCACTTCTAGGCTAGAGATTTCTGGCTCAGGCAGAGCTGTAGAGCAGTATGATCTCAGACAAACACAGCTGTGCCAGGGATTTTCACCATTGTGGGAGCGGGTGTTATTTTATTGCTTGTGGATGATGGGTTTTTTTAATTGATATAAAAAGTTTTAACACTGTACATCTTTCTGGTAAAATATAATGGAATTTCTATACTTCTATATGTACCCCAAATATAAAAATAGGCTTCCACTTCATCTCCTACATGTCTCCTCTCAACCTTCACATGGGTCTGTTGACAGCATTTACTGTGGGTTTGCCATTTGCAGGATTGTTACTATTCTATACAAGGAATTGCTGGAAAAACTTCAGAAGGGTAAAACTGAGCTCTGGTCTGTTCCTAGTTTATCAGCCCTCATCTTGAGAATTTACACCAGGTTTCTGGGGCAGGAAAACTTGGAGTTACCTGGCATTGCTCAGGACTATAAAAGGAGTCTGTTGCTATTCAAACTCAGTGATTAGATTGTCATTGCTGGAAGTAATTTTGGTACAGAGTGACAAGAAAAGAATTCTGAAATGGATCAGGATTCAAGAGACAACCCCCTGCCCTAGATCAGCCTCTCCACACACACGAGATGAGCCTTGGAAGATATTTTTTCTAAGAGCACAGTTCACTCTCTGCATCAAGACTAGAAGAGGACAGGAACATGAAAGTCAGTCTTACATTTCCAGGCTGTTGCTTTCTTGAGCAGCACACAGAAAAAAAACCCCATAGTGTATATGCTGCTTGAATGAATGATTTTGTTTATTGAAAAAAACAAACCAAACCAACCATGCACAGTAAGTAGGGAAAAGGACCGGTCTGTTTCCTTCCTTTCTTCTCCACCAGTTACACAATTTCAGGCAAGGAGCAAACACAGTCTAGTGCTGATTGTGATTCCTTTCATGGTAATGTATGATGATGGAAAAGCTGGCCAATGGGTTGTTACAGCCCCCTGAGGCTGGGCATCCAGTGTATGTTGAGGTCAGCTGTCCATTACCCGTATTTCTCTTGGCTTTTGCTGGTTTTATTTCTTCCATATAGTACCAAAGTATTGTTGCTTCTTGAAACTGTTCTTAATTAGAGGTGGACTTCCCCAAAAGAAACTGTGAAGGGCATGTTTGCCTCCAGGAAATGGAATTGATTCTCTGCTTTCTCATACACTACAGGAGTGGAAGCCACATAACACATGGTAGGATACAGCGTACCAGGCTAGAAGGGTTTACTGTTCTGCTGATCTATTTGGTGTGAGTACACCAGAAGAAATTTGAAAAAATAAGGGAAGGTCCAGGTCTGGGCACCTTGATATTTACATGCCTAGCCATCAGCAGATATAGTAATGTTTCCAGAGAATAGTGGCAGTGTGTATGTACTTTATTGAAGCATTGCTAGCATTCATCCTACTGTCTTACCCTGAACCCTGTGCAGGATTTGGAGCATTTGTCACTAATATGTGTGACACTCCAAGGCAAACTCCTTTCACAGTTGATAAGTTGCTGGGGAGTAATAAGTGTGCCCAAGGTGTAACTATTGTTACCAGCTTCTGTTAATTTTCTTGATGATTTTAAATTGTGCACACTGTTGGTTCGGTAGTATCAATGAAATGTAAAAAGAATAGACTTTTCAAAAGAAGGTAGTATCACTGCTTTACAACACAGAGGAGTGAGAAGGAATGAGTAAATTGGAAGTACCTCTGAATTTTGAGTGCTTTAATTGTAAAATATCTGACTAGAGACATTTTTGGTATCTCAAATTAAGTGGACAATTTTCAGAATTTAGTCCTAATCACCTGCTTAAACTCACATATGAAGTCATTAAAAGAGTCACTAATAAAACCAGTATGTTGTTATTCTCACAGCCTTCCTCCAGCCTTTTCCCATGGTAGTATTCAAGAAGTCAAACTTTGTAAAAATGATAAATAAAGGCAGAATAAAGATGTGATGTAATGATTTACAGTACTGGAGTGCTGTCATTCAGGACATGTAGGATATGCTGAGTATTTTTTACTGGCTTCATGAATAAGCTACAATGATGGCTGAAGCCTAAAAAGACCTATATGTATGTGCATAACACGATACAATCTGAATTGTCAGGATTCAGGACTCTTCAGGAGACTTATTCCTGCATATGTCTTTGAAGAACTGAAATGTAGTACATAGGTTCACAAGTATTTATGTCTTTGAAATTTCTAAAGCCTAGTTTCATTTTCAAGTGTAGGTGGCAGTTTCAACTTTAAAAGGTCATGGACAGTCCAGCAATGGTTGTTGCTCTAACATACTTCTCATAAGCGGAGGAGGAGTGTCAGTGCTGGGTGAAACCTTTGAGGTGTGGACTAACAGAGATGGCTTTTCCCATGAAAAAATGATGTTTAATGGGCCTTTCCTGGCAAACACAGAATGGAAAACAGTTGACCACTAAACTGCCATGACTCATGACTTTGGAGTTCACAAATGGAATAAAGACACAGAGGATTAGCAGGTCATAATTACTCCTCAACAGTTTATTTTACATTTCTTTTTCCTTTTTATGTTTGTGGGTGTGGTTTTAAGTCTGTCACACTCCATTTTTCTTCTGTATTTATGTGCTCCAAACATACCCACCTAACTATATGTCCAACTAAGAGCTTCATCTCTTTTTCTTAGTGTTTTCTGTTCTGGATTTTAGAAGATCTTAATAATCCAAAGAATGTCTTCCTTCATTGTAATCCCATTTTGCTGTAACAGCACAAGAGGGGCAGAAAGCAAAAGATGTGATCCCACAGCAGAATACTTGTAACAAGACAGGGCATGATCCACTCCCATTATGTACAGGTAATAGGGAATTTCTGAGTCTGAGCAAAGCACTAGATGTCTGAGCTAGTGCTACCTAATTAATAATTATACCTCTGTAACCTCAGGTATCTACAGAACTTTCACATGTCTATCCTCAAAGCATCCTCTTCACTTCAATACTTTCATTTTGGGATATGATAGCTATTCTATAAAGGCAAAGAAAAATCTATGTTTAGCAAATAACTTTTAAAATGTATCCTCTATCATAAATATTTTTCCTTTTGAACATACCAGGTATTTGGAGGCAAAAAGAAAGTACCACCGACTACAAATTTTCAGTATCTGAAACCAGTCTAGGTCTCAACTGATAAGAATCTGTCATGGAATTTAAAGTTTCAGTATGATAGCCGGTTTGGTTGGTTGTTAGTTTGTTTTTCTGTTGGGGTTTTCTTAAGGGAAGCAGGCACTCCAAAAGAAATGGGTGAGAATTAATTGCCTTCATCTAAATCTCATACGAATATGTCAGTTATTTCTTGTTATGTGAATTTAAATGAAGTTGAAGAAGTATACTTGCCCTAACGTTGCTCTTGTAAAGTCAAGTAGGTAACTGATCCAAAGGAATCAAATGTAGGGCTGCTGAATCTTAGCTAATCCAAGATAGGACAAGTTATAACAGGGGTATTTTCCCAGGTAGTTAATTAAAAGGTTTAAATTAGACTAGTTACAGTGTTTCTTTGAAAAAATATTAAATATTAATAAAACCATTGCCTGTTTTTTTGTTTGTCTTGATCATAACTATCAAAGTAGTTTGGTGAAGAAATATGTCATAATTATAAGGATGCTGCATTTTTCTGAAGTGTTTTTCATGAAAACTGTTTCCCCTCTCTAATGCTAATATAACTGAAGGAGCCCCTTGGGAGATCTTCAATATCCATGGTTTTAACATTCTCTCTGAGTCTGGGGAATCCAGTATTATTCACTCATCCTGATGCAAAGCAAAAGGAATTTGTTGCATCTAGAGGTCTAGATATGATGCTTAAAAAAGCAGCACAGAGAAAAAAGTTAATGTTTCTGCTTATGAATAACTCTATTTTTGTAGATATTACAGTCTCCACACCTTCATTCTTCATAAAATAAATTACTAAAAGTATTTATTTTATTTATTTATATTGCATATAATGTTAGTTATTATATTTATATATAATATATTTTTTATTTATTCACATCATGCAGTATCTCATTGCTTAAGTTTTATTTTCCGCCATTATGTTCTTTGATCTCTTTGTTTATACTGACATTAACATATCTTTGTCTCCTTTTCAAACTAATGAGATTTCTGGCTTGTGCCTTTATGCTCCAGATCGTATTTGATTTTTTTTATACTAGGTTTAGGCTGGGGGAAAATGTTGCTACTTTTTTTATTAGGAAAAACACATACTTGCAAATGAAATGAGTGGTTCCTTTATGTACCTCTTCCTCCAACATATGGAAGTAGCTCATACTTGCTGCAAAATAGAGAAAGTTGTGATCTGCACTTAGCAGTCATAAAGGAGAGAGGAAGTAAAGGGGGATTAGCAATTAGGTTAGAAACTGTAATAAGGTCTTATAATTAGCAATTATTTATTGTCACAGAAACAGCTATTATCCCGTATAATCAAAGTAATCTAATTATAATTCTAATGTTTTTTTCCCAACTTGTGCTGATATATTTGTAATTTTACAAAATACTTCATTTGGACTGAAACGTTTGTAGTTTTGCCTAATGTATTTTAATATAAAAGCTTGATTAATATAGTTCCAAACATTCCTAAGTTATGTATGTATTAATAACATAACCTTACTCAGACATTTCAGTAGCATATTTTATGCCTGAATGTTTCAATAATGGCAAAGGGCAGAAACGTCACACCTAGTTTGTTTTGGGGTGGTTTTTCTTTTTAGTTTGGTGTGATCTAAAAAATGATAAGCCTGGAAAAATGAGTATAATTGTTTCAAAGTTTTGAGTTTAAAATGAGGTATTTTCCTCAAGAAACCCTTATCTAGGTTTGTTTATCATCTTTCTCTAAAAGGACAGAAACTGACAGTTTCAAATGCACTGAGATATCTAAATATTACAGTTCTGGTGTCTAAGGATGATGATAGCAGGATCATGAGGCAAAGCTTCCATTGTACTTAGCACTCTGGAAAGGTCCAGCACTGTACTGAGGAATAACGGATTCAAATAACTAATTTTAAGTGATCTCTATTTTGTATTTTTGGAAAGAGCTTGGATGTCTTCTGCTGATTCAGAAACTTCTCTGATGATTGGATCCACATGAATATCTATCATGAAAACAGACAAGCAGAAATGAGAGGGAGTTCAAATATTTCGAGTCTGGCTTTGAGTAAAAACCACTGGATCTTACCTCATCCATCAGGTCATTAAAGGAACAGTTCAGGTCCTTCACTGAAACCCAATACTCTGTACTTTGGGAATACAAGTCCGCTGATGAGAGACAGCATTCACAAAGGTGTTTGAAGTTGGCAAGCTGTGACATGTTGCCACTCGCCTCTTCCCATAAGGACAGTGCATCACCACACAGAAAATAAAATGGGGATGGTTTTCTTCTCTTTCTTGATTATTAGTGGATTGCATGAAGTGGATGATAACATATTTATTGCAAGCTGTCTGAAATACCCTTTGTGGGGATTTTTTCCCTAGCTTTGCAGGTGAGTGCTTATTTATCTCAGGAAGCAACCTATAGTGCTATCCCAGCTGTTCAGAAGCCATGAAGCTTTGTAGTGAAGCATATGGGCAGGTTAAAAATGTGTCTGTAACTGCAGCAAAGTGCTTCAGATTAAAAAAGGACGTGTTGTGCATGCAACCTTTTCTGAACTGGATCTCCATTTGACATTAAGTGAGTTTAGGGAGCTTCAGCTGAAGATAGGGCAGACTAAGCAGCAGCAAGTTACTGCTTAGTAACTGGAAGGGTGAAATTACTGCAGTTGAAAGGCACATATGCTCCATCCTCAATAGATGGGAAATACTGGATTCATTTACACTGCATGATTAAAGTAAATGTTCCTGGGAATTGTCCTGGGTAGGAATGTTCTCTAGATTTGTCCTTCAAGCAGCTGTTCAACATACCTGCTCCTATTCTGCTTTACAAGACAGCATTCCAAAGCTTACTTAGAAGAGCAAATAAAAATTTATTTAATTCTATGGAAGGTCCTTCCAAACTCCACATGAAACTCAGTCAGTGTCTTTAATGGGCCAAGCACTGGGACCTGCATCTTTCTGTTTCTTTTAACTTTCTAATTTTTTTTTTTTTTTTTTCCACAAAGACACCTTATGGAAAAGTGTTTCTCAAACTGGGTAGAAGAGATCCATCTAGGTACACCAAGGGGGAGTAGTGGGAGTGCTCTTTGGTATCGTGGGTACTTACCACTGGGATACTTCAGTGACACTGGGTTATTGCCCATCCACAACATTTATTTCTGTTGCTACAGAGGCAACACTGCTGAAGTATGGGTTGTGCTTGATGTCATTTTGTTTGACAACAAGTTGAGAACACAAGTATCTGCATTTTTGGAGGAGCTGATGTTGAATTGCTGCAAACATATTAAAATACAGAGACAAAACAAACAAGTTAATACAATTTTGTTTCCCATAATGATTCTTTCTTGTTACCTGCTTTCTTGTCACACTACTGTCAGGTCTAATAACATAGGTGTCAACTTCTACTCTGAATTATCTTCAGAGTTTGTCTTGTGGATCTTTTTGGCTG
The DNA here is from genome assembly GCA_013398275.1 of Promerops cafer. NCBI lineage: Eukaryota > Metazoa > Chordata > Aves > Passeriformes > Nectariniidae > Promerops > Promerops cafer. The sequence goes on along the minus strand of VZSE01001000.1, from coordinate 200,904 downwards.
TGAAATCTTCAATCACAGCCTGTCCAAGATACAATGGAGCATCAGCCTGCTTTTTCAGTTATGACAGATATATTCCGGTGCTGCTCCTATTCATTCAGAATCTTGTAAGGATTTGTGTAGGTTTTCGCCTAAAACAACATACTGGTTACTCTCATTTATCCCTGTTTGCATAAACTCCTGCTGTTGATTTTCACTTTCAGGTTCCTACGCAGCCCATCCCCACACTGCCTACAATGGCTCCTTCCTAACAAGATGTCAACACCTTTCTCTGATTGCTGACTCCTAGAAGCAGGAAAATGCCTTTCTTATGTTTTAATTCAAGTACAGAAGGGTTTTTCCTGTGTTGTCCATAGTTCCCTGAAGGGATTTGCCCATCTGCCCGTTGGGCTTCATGCTCAAAGCTCTCCTTTACCGTGACACCTACAAATACACACAATACCTGTCTGGTTTTACTCCTATCTTTAGCTTGCTAAATAGGATACTGTTCTCTCACAGCAGCTTCCAGTTCTTATGACAGTATAGAAATACCAATAAGGAACAAATCAGCAAAAGGTATTTCATAGCAATGCAATACTGTTCTTTGGAGAGATCCAAAACCAGCTGATAATGCAAAACCAGCTTCATCTGAATAATGTCAGATTAGGAAAGAAAAAATAAAGGACTTTGAACCCCTTATATAGGTGCCCTCTATACTTCTCACTTGTGAAATTGTTAAATCTCTACCAGAAAAGGTATAAAGGATGAGCAGCAGGCTTTCTAATTTTACCAGCTGTAGTAAGCAAAACTCCCACAGTTTATGGGCAATAACTTCAGTGAATGGCAGGGATCACTGTAAACCTACCTTCAAAGTATTTAACTGGTGCCTTTTCCTAAAGCAGCATGGTATTCAAGCTATTTAATATCACCTTCCCTCTCAAAGATGGATGACACATTTATTAAGATACATCACTTCTGATCTGATCTTCCATCAATTTATCTCACTTTTATTACCTTTAACTGCCATTTGAAAGAGACTATTTTTAAAGAGTGAGAGTTTCAAGTTAATATTGTCTAAAAATTCATCCAAATGCCCAGAACCTGAAGCCTTTATTATACCTGTATAAATCCCAACCATAACATAAGATTAACAAATAATTGTGTGGCGGTATATTTGGTGAAATGACTGTACTTTTCTTCATTAATGAAGGGTGAAGTGGGCAGCTAAAATGAGAAATAAGCAGCTAATGGAAAAGCACTTTATTTAGGAATGTGAGGAATTATAATATGCCACGCATATCCTAAATTAAGTCTTGTGGCATAGCAGAGCTATGACTGCAAAGTCATCATGTGTATAAGGGTGGGAGTCGGCAAATAACTGTGTTGGAAGCTCAAAGTTTCTCTTTAATTTTGTAATGTGTTCACTGGTATTTTATTTACAGAAGCAATTACTTCTAGCTATATATAGTCAGCTACTGTAGTAGTTATTTTGCAGAAATAGCAACCGAGTTTTATGTGTCAACATTCTCCATTCACTGAAATTTTTGGAAGTTCTTGTAAGAGAATGAATGACCTGCAATGGTGCAGGATAACTGAAATAAACACAAGCAACCATTTTCTAGGCCTTCTAGTACTATTAAAGCTGAGGTTGCCATGTCACAGTTTTTTGAACTTAACAGCATTGGTTTAAATTTAGAAAAATTGACCCATTACATATGTTTATGTTACTTCAAAATGTTGGCCCTGTTACAAAACACAGTGCACACTTTGAACTGAGCAGATATTGAGACTGAGTCTGCAAGACTGATGGCAGTTGTTTAAAAGAATGGTCCCTAGGACTGCTAACAGAGCCATTTTCCAAGTCTGCTTAACAAAACTGCAGGCTGCAATGCTAGTGAAAATACCAATAGCAAGCTCTAACTTCTCCTGGGCAAGGCAGAAGGGCTGGATCTAAAAACACATCTCTCCCTGCAGCCAGGAGCTGCATCTTTTTCTCATTTTGGATCAGACTAATCCTCTGCTGAAGACAGTGGAATTTCAGGCAGGTGATAAAGGCCTTAAGTGACTCTTACTTTCATCTTTACAGTTGTGTGGATTTGACCACACACATACAAGCCCTCTTTTGGGTTTTAAAGCTTGCTTTCGAGGATGGGAAAATAGAGGAAATGGTGACTGAGAATGAAAGAAGTTCTCCAAATGATGATCTGTATCAGGATGTCTAGTACTTCTGATTCTCCCAAATGTGACTTTTTCCACAAAACTCTCACAGCCCAAAAGAAATTTACTATCATCCTGAGCATGCTTATTTACAGAAATCGGAACTGATCTCTACAGAAGTAGAATTCTGTCTGTCAATCCCTAAACCACCTTTGCTTCTGATTCTGAAGAGACCTTCTCTTTGAAATAAATGCATGCAGTAACCCAGGAACAATAGCCTACAGTTCAGTCCAAACATCCTTTGCACCCATTAGCTTCCTTCCAAGACTTAATTCTTTTTTCATTCTCTTATGTATGTAGACTGGACACATGAACATGTAACAGAAATTCAGGAGTACTTCTACAAAAGGGTTGCTGGATCAGTTGGAAGAAGAACTACACTATCTTCCTTTCTGCAGCTGTATATTTAACTGTTCATCTACGGAATACCAATGAATTTTGAATGTGCTGGTACAGTTCTCTATGTTTGCACAAGGTATGTAATTTGTCTGTGCCTTTGTCCTTCACAACAGGGAAACAACTAGGCTGTGAGGATAAATACCAGGGCTTTCTGGAGCAATTCAGAAACTCTTCAAACACAGTCTGACAATATCATCCTTTCTTCTGGGCCTGGTAGAAAAAAGAAATTGAGGAGCTGTTGAAGCAAAGGTGTTTGGTGTTTTTCTGTATTGTTTGTTTGTTTTTTTGGTGTTGTTGTTTTTGTTTTTGGTTGGGTTTTTTTTGTTTTGTTTTGTTTTTGAGGGGTTTTTTTTGCAGATACTCTCATATCCGTATAGTTTGCAAAAAGTCTTTGCTAATTATTTGGGAAATTGCTGCTTTTTCTTCTGCAAGGCCATCCAGACAGGTGCAGACACACACAAGCCAACTCTGCTCGCACTCTGAGCTGCCCAGCCTTTGCAAGCTTCTGTCTGGAAGATGTAGAGTCATACTAATGTGGCACCATGCCCAAAATAACATACCCTGCCTCTCAGCAGTGCTCATTAGCTTAGGTTCATGTAGTTATCTTGCTTCTGGACTGGGGCCTTCCGGTGTCTGACAAGCTAAGTGCACTGGCAGAGTTCTCCTGCCTCTCCAGCCTCCTCTGTGTACATATACCTTTGTCATTACACATTGTCACTTTTTGTTGAGAAATGGACTGCTAAAAATCACTGACTCTCTTCTCCCAGTCGCACTCCTAAAGAAACTTTTGTCAGCCTGCCAAGATGATAAAAACACGTGAGGATCTCATGGTTCATCTCACACCACCACCAAAGCAGCAGTAATGGCTGCAGAAGCCACTAACTCACAAGCTGCCAAAGCACTGAGGTAGGAAACAGAAGTATGGATTACATTCTGAATGAAACCTGAGTACAGACCATATGACCCTCAGCATGTTACTGCAACATGGCCAAGAGCCAGACTACACTCTCACAACATAAGTAATCCAGCATCTGCCACCAGTGGCAAATTTTTTGGGAACACTGTGAAGGACTGGATTTTCTCCAGTTCTCAAGGAGGAAAGAGTGAGACCCAGCAGATTGCCCCACTGGTTCATCTCCCTTCCTGACATTTCAGGCAGCGTCAATTTTCCAAATCCCAGAAAAAGAGAATAAGATGTAGCTATGCTGAGTTTCTTCCCCCAACCACTGTTAGGACCCATAATCCATCACCCTACATTAAAATGACAAGTTTGACTGGTTTTATGTTGAAATGTGGCTACTGTGGAAAAGACACAGGTTTCAATCCTCACTGGTAATATAGGATATGGGACAACTCAATCTAACCTTTACCTGTCTATCAGATGTAGAAAATTGCTCTCAGTAATACGAGAATGCTGCTGAGAATGCAATGTGAAGGACTCGGGAAAGAAACATCAGATTTTTATTCTGCCTCCTTGTGGTTATTTTACTACACTGGCCTCACAGTTTTCCATGGGATGTCTCCATTCATCAGTAAATATTTGTGCAAAGGGCAGTATAAAGATTACATAGGGAGCTCGAAGCATGGCTTTTTGCTTAGTTTTGCAGCCTAAATAATACTCTTTAAACACAGCTTTAAAAAAGCATATCAGGTACATATATTTGTACAATAACGTTTACATTAATACATATGGATGTGAGGTTTTACCATGGCTGTGCCTCAAGTGTCTTTCGCAAGCAAGTAGATGCTTATTTTGTGCAGCTTGCAGAGCGCTAGGAAACTGAAGCAGTTTGAAGCTGCAGCTCTGTTAGCCAGGCCTGATAGTTTTGAGGTTAAGTGCTTCACTAGCTGTGGCTGCACAGCTTCTGCCCAGCACAGAGCACACGCGGATCTTTTTCTTGTAGACAAACCCATACACATACCTTTTGCTGAAGCTTTTAGAGCCGAGCATGGGAAAACATTTTATTGAGGGCAATACTGGAATAGGCTGACACTTAAGTCTTTCTGAAACAAGAGGGGTAATCTGTGTTTAAACTTAGTCCTATGCTTTAATCTGCTTTTTTACTAGTTTGCTATCCTGAACAGAGATAAACATAAGCATGTGCTTTCCTGAGTGGAACTCTGAAAACATTTACATGTAGCAGTTGAGACATTGATTTATTGATGTCAAGTCTAGCCCTTATCAAAGAACAATAACACAAAAAGCAAGCCTTACCTCTAGGAAATGAGAGGCTATTTTACTTTGCAACTATATTGCGTTGCATTAGAAAGTAAATCCTACGCATGTGAGAGAGGAAAAGCAGTTGTATGATTCAATTAATTTTACTGAAAATTATCCAGATTAGGGAGTTTCAAATTTTATATACTTGGATTTACATCTGGTCGGTTCTTTTGTGCTGAACTCAGAAATAATTGGGTAAATGTCTTTTTAAAGGCTTAGAGAAACGTCAGTCTTAATCTTTTGCAGCAGGGGTCACTATAAACAAATCTACAAAAACCTGCCAGCATAGAATACATATGCCAGAACGGACAGAAAAATTACTGATTATAGATAAGGAACGGTGTCACTGTAGGGGAGCATGAGAAAGAAACCCAAACATTTATATATAGGTAATTTCTTTTAAATCAGTTGTAAAGGCTTAGCCTATCCTTACAAGAACAGTGACCTAATTTCAAACTATTAATAGAAGAGAAGTAAAGTTGACTGCATGATATGTACTTAGACATAGGAATTTTAATGCAGTGCATCAAAGGAGTCAGATGACACAGGCAGTATTTTTATACTCTGCACAAAGTTGCACTCTAAGTATTACAAAATTTAATCAGACTAAGTCTTTAAATATTACTTTTAAGGTATTTATAGTCACAATCTTTTGTCCTTATTTATATAATGCAGTGAGTCCCTATAATTATTTAAAGGTTGTTTTGGCATAAGAGTAGAATCTGATCTTTAATATAAAGAATCAGAACCTTTTCTATTATAAATGACAGTGTTTCATCCAAAAAACTGATGATCTAACATGATTTCATGCTCCCTAGTATTACAGTAAACTATCCTTTGCTCAGTTCTTACTAGTACAAAACTCCAGGTGAATCAGCTCTGAGCCTGAAAACACTTGCACACTTGATTACCTTTAAATATGTGAATAGTCTTATTGAAGGCTGTGAGTCAGATCCTCAACTTGTGTAAATCACAGGCCCTATTTAAGTCAACAGAGCTGTGACAGTTGATATCAGCTGAATATTTGGCAGCAGATACAACCCCATGCATAAAGACAAGTATGTGTATAAGTCTCTCTCCAGGCCTCTGAAAGCTAAAGAGGTCAGGTAAATTCCATGCAAAGAGAGAGACTGTATTGAACATTATTGTGTTTAAAACCATTCCAGACTGTTAAACACATATTTATTATAACGTCAAGATGAAAAATTATGAATTATTTAAGTTTATAGCACCTTAGTTACATTTAAGATGTTGCTGTTCCACGGCTGGAGGACAGCTCCCTCATAGTTATGACCACAAGTTACAAATATTTAGAATACGAAGCAGAAGACCTTTTAGGGTAATGGAAGCTCGAAAGGCAGCTTTAATGTAGCAGTGTCCTTGCTCCATGCTTCTGGTGATGGCTCCAGAAGCCAGCACACTTTAAATTTTTTGCATGAGATATGGACTTCACTGGATCCTTGCTAAACACTAACTTAGAAGATATGGATGAAAAAGGAATAGGTGTAGAGACTGCAGGGAAACATAACTTTAGATGGAATTTTAAGGAAGGAATTTTAATTATCCTAACCCTTGGATACTCTTTCCAGCACTAGTGTGCAAATGCGTTTAAGGAAAAACAATGCACATTTTAGTGTGCATGGGTAAAAAGGGTGTGTATTTATTTCTGCGTCTTCTGCAGTCACCTTTGACGCAGTACCTCAGCTTCACACAATGATGACTTCTGCTTTCCAAGACCCCTGTGAAAAAACCCTGCTTCTTGGCTAACACCTTTCGAACTCCCATTAACCCAGAACCGAACCGGGTCATTTCTGCATCGCCGCCCTTTGTCCTTGGTTTAAGTGAAAGGAGGCTGATGCTCTCGCCCTGGGGGAGTCTCGGGGTCGCTGCCCCTCAGCCCCTCACAGTTCTCGGGGCCGCCCCCGGGGCGGTGTGAGGGGCAGCGGGAGCGGTGTGAGGGCCGGTGCGGGCGGTGTGAGGGCCGGTGTGAGGGCCAGTGCGGGCGGCGGTGTGAGGACCGGTGTGAGGGGCAGCGGGAGCGGTGTGAGGGGCAGCGGGAGCGGTGTGAGGGGCGGTGTGAGGGCCGGTGCGGGCAGGGGTGCGGGCGGCGGTGGGCGCGGTGTGAGGGGCGGTGCGGACGGTGTGAGGGGCGGTGCGGGCGGTGTGAGGGGC
>VZSE01001000.1:224-193885 GCA_013398275.1 Promerops cafer | reverse complement strand
GGTGCGAGGGGCGGTGGCGGCACCACCCCGGCCCGGCCACGCTTCCTGCGGCGCGGCGCGGGCGCCGCTTCCTGCTCCGCCCCGCGGCGCGTCGGGCTGGCAAGTCCGCCATTGCCGCGCTGGCGGCCCTTTCAAACGCGGCAGCCGGCGGCAGCAGGGGGTAACGATTGGGGAAGCCGCCCGTTCCTCGCTGGCACCGGGGTAGGGGTGAAGCAGAGCGGGCAGCGGCGCCGTGCTGGCCCCGGCGCCCTCCGTGCCACGCCGTAGCGCCCGGCAAGCGAGGGGTTCGCTCTTGTCTCGGTTGTTGAGGAGGAAACGAGCCTGTTCTTCCCCTCCCCTTTCCACCCCCTCTGCCCGGGGAGAGAGGTGCCCGACCCCTGCGAAGGTGACCGCGGATGCGGGCGGGCACACCGGGCTGGGCTAGGGCGGGACAGCTGGAAGGGACGGAAAGGCGATTGAGAGGTGACTCGTTCCCGTGGTTCTCCCACGGAGCTGATGCCCTTCCCAGGCGATGAGGGTGACGTTTAGCTCTGTTAGCCCTCCTTCTTGAACGTTGTCAACATATCTGAAGAAATCAGGATGTCGCCAGGGAGAGAATAGGGCTTTGAAGTACATAGAGTGTATTTTCATCTGTGTTGTGTTTCTGGGCCGAAAAGCAGTGATTTGGGGTCGTAGTGAGTCACCAAGCAACAAACAGTGCTATCAACTCCCCTTGTACTTCCAAGCCTCCAAAATGAGTCTTTCGGTGTGATAAACTCTGCTGTGGCTGTAGCCATGCAGAAGAGATGTGTGTCTTCCATATCCCTTTGGGAACGAAGACATCCCGTGTAATGAATCAGGATGTATGTTATTCTGTGGGGCTGGTTTGGTGGACTGGAGAAGAGGAATAACTGCAAGTGATGTAGTAGTCTGTTGCTGCATCAGAAGCAGTATGCCCTGATTTTGGATAATGTCTTCGTAGGTGGTTTGAGATAAGTGGATAAGGAAAATGCATGAGAAGTGGTTGTGTCCTCCCTTTCTTGGGCAGATGTCTTCTGATTCATTGGCAGGGTGCTGCATAACACGGGTTGTTCCTTTTCCTCAGTGGTACCCTATCATGGGATAGAATGCTCCTTCTAGGGGCACTGTCTTTGTGCTTTGTCTTTTTGCTGGTACTTCTGTAAGTAAGAGCAGTAGGTGGTGTTCTTACTGGTTCTTCCACCTTTTCCTCTCTGATTAGTTTTGAGGACTGTTTTGGTACATGTGTGTACCCTGTATGGCTCTCTGTTTCTTGTGGTTTTAATTTTTCAGTTAGTGCCTGAGGGTCCTAAATTGTGTCTGCAACTCCTTCCTCAGGCAGGCCTGACTGGCTTTGTACAGGAAGAGTGCTCGGAAATCTGCACTGGCTTCTCTGAGCAAAAGCGTCTGGGAGTTCTCCAAGGTTTTAACCTCAAGAGGATTACAGTAAGTTGGATTTATATTTTGAAGTACAACTCAGCTGACCTATCTCTCCAGGATAAAAACCTGTGGAGACAGAAAGGTTTCCATACAAGTCCCTACTGTTCTCTGCATAGCATCTTTACCCCTTGTTGCTGACTGTATGCTCACATTTTAATTTTTCTTTTCCTTAGAATGTTATTGCAGTGGAGATATCTTAAAATGACAAGCAGAATCAACCTGTTGGTAATCTCCTTATAGTTATTGAAGTGGCCATTTTGCTTCTACCAACAATGCTCCAAAATTCCGTTGTCATATGAGATTTGTATAGTGCTCTTTTTGTCCTGCCCCAGGTGCTTCATGTTATGAATGCTGATTTGGCTAGTATTGTTAGACTTAAGAAGAAGCTGAAATGCAAAATTCTATTATTCTTGCTGGTTTGTGATAGAAAAGCAGAGCTTGAGGAGCTCCCTGCATAGAGGGATCCCTGTTTTGTAAGCAATGTGTTGCTTTGGATTAACTGGAAAAGAGATTCAGAAGTTTCTGTGTGCTTTTCAGCTGGACAGGGCTTCTTGCAGTTACTGAAATGAAATTAATTTCCAAGTGTCTTTGTGATAGTAGTGTGTTTTGGGTTATTTGTTTGTTGGGTTTTTGTTGTTTTGGTTTTTTTTTAATCCTGTGCCTTCAGGTAGAAAAGTCTATTGGAGTTATTTCTGAATCTGAAAATTGTTGCTCTACTGATGGAGTTTTAAAAAAGGTGTGTGCTAGTGCAGGGTTTTTTTGGGGAGGTTGGGGAAATGGTGGTGGAGAGTGAGAATTTTTTAAACTAATTACTTTTAAACTGTTATTAAACTTTGCTTTCTGCAAGTGGTTGCTTATGCCACTGGGATTCACATAAGAAGAAATTTATTTTTAATGGGTTGTGCCTTTGCATGAATAGGGAGATTGAAGGGAACAGTAGTCTCTAAATGAGATCGGGATTGCTCCTTAACATAATAAGGTCTTTAAAACCTCAGTCTACTTGTATTCTGCGTGCAGCCTAGACCTATTTGGGGGAGAGACCAGAGAAATGATTACTTCCTTGCTGTATGTTTTGTGCATACCCATACGAAGATTCTGTACAGTAAAGGATGAGAGCTAGTTGGTCAGTCTTTAGTCCTTGTGTGGCCTATCCCCAAACTACAGTAGCCTTATTTTAATGAGTACCTGACAAGCAGGGAGAAGTGTACTATTTGCAGCCATCCAAATTGTGATGTGGAGCTGTGCACTGGATGCAGAGGACAGAAATGGTGGTGGTGGTGGTAACAAAATAACTGGCAACAAAACTGATGTCAAACTATTTGGAGAGTGGACCTAGCAGATGTATTTATTTACAATAGCAATGATTTAAATAGTTTCAGCTCTTCACTGGACAGCATAATAGCTCCATGAATTTCTTTAATTTTTATCTGGAAAGTACTTTCGAAGAGCATGCTGTAACTGCTGAGTTTTGTGGAGATGCTTGACTTTAGTGATGGATGAGTGTGTTTCAAGCAGTGATGCTTCACACTGTCATTTGGGACATGGACAAGCAGGCGAGCTTTGATTCCCTTGAACAGAGGATCAAGGGTCTAGTGTGAAGGTTCAGCATTAAGGTTTCAGCCTTTCTTACAGAAGCAAAATATCTACAGATTTGTACACAGATTTGAAATGAAACAGCAGTCAGGAACTTAAGTATGTGGGCAAGGCCAAAGTTTCCAGGGCCTAGCTCATGTTGCTTGCCGTGGAAGTAAAATACTGTTGGTGAGATAAGTAAGGACTGTTTTTCTTGAAGAGCAGCATTGTCAGAAATTAAAAGGTTGCTTACAGTGTACATATAATAAGAAAAGGTGTGTTAGCTGATGGTCACTCGCCAGAAATTTACTACCCTCAGGTGTGAGAAGAGCTGCTAGAACAGAGCTTGTTAAAGTTCAGTATGACAATTGGCAAGCTGGTGAAATCCTGAACAGAGTGGCTGGATAACTTGTGCACAATTCTGGATACTGCATGTTTACTTCCTTTAGCTGATAAGGAAACACCAAGCAGTGTAAACATCTGTGATACATCTGTGATAAGGTATGGCAAAACTGAACACAGACACAGGAAGAGAAAATGACCTGACTGGTATAAATAGGTTACTCTTAATGTTTCAGTTTTGTAATTGACTCTTCCACAGCTGTGCTATTCTTCTGGATTTGAAAGGGACTATAATTTCTTTCCTCGGGGTAGAAACCAACTCTCACTTGGAGTATGGTTAACTGGAGCTGACAAGGAAGGAAGTGTTAAAGGCAGTTTTCCCACTAAGGCCGGTCTATCTGGAAAATATAATAGGAGATAAGTGGCCAGCTTCACACTGGCTTGATCCCAGCATGCTGTGGGAGGGTGAATAAAGCTGTTCCCAGTTCCCTCAACACTGAAGGTAGGGCATGTGGGGGACTGTATCCCCACAGAAGCGGAGCATGGAGCTGGCAGTAGCTTTTTGAGTGCCTTGTGATGCAGACAGTGTTGTAGATGCCCCACGTGGAGCTTAACAGTTTTTGCCTTTGCCTGTTTCTTGAGTCTTCCTACTTCACTTCAGGGACTGTCTCCAGGCTTGTTTTCTGTATTATTCTGAGTTATCTCTCATCACTAGTGGCATTTAGACTTGTTTCTTTTTCATCCTCTTCCCTGCCTCCCCCTCTGTAGTGAATCACAGAAGGGCTGTTTTTCTTAGTCATTAAATGTAGGTGTTTGCACACCCCAGCACAGGCGGATCAGGAGGAAAATTTAGCAGACAGCTGTCTGGCAATTTGAAATTAAACAAGTAGTCCTTCTGTGGGATCTAATTAAAAAAAAGTATTTTTTGTAAACAAGAAGTATATATGTAGTAGCTTCTTTTGTAGAAAAGATTCTTTTCTACAAATATGAAGTACAGTTAGTTTGTTGTATTTATTATGAGAAGGGGAGGTGGTTATAATTTAGCCCCACCTTGCAATGGAAATATGATTTTTTTGTTGTTTTTTTTTCTTTGTGATACCACATCTTTGTTATTTATCTTACGTATCCTTCTTTGGTATTGGCTTTTATTTTCAGCTGTAGAACTCCATTTTGTCTTCTGACCACAGCTTGGCTGTTCATGGAGAATTACTAAGGAGCTCATCTCCTATTCTTCTGCAGATATGGAGAGTTAGATAGGTCACCAGTATTGGATGTCAGGAAGCGCAATTAACTTTATAAAGCAAGCATTACTCTTGCCATAATCTTACTTAATGTAACGACACAAATGTTGAGATATTTTGAGACCCTTGGCCACTTGAGGTGAGGGGGGAAATACCAGTAGAAAGAAAGACCTTCCAGATGAGGTTTTCCTTTTACCTGGGCTTCTGGATAGGCTCCAGAACTTTCATGCTATGTGCTGAGTGTTCCAAACTGGCAGGGATGTTTAGAGTGGTGTTACTCAGTAGGGGCAATGCTGACCTCAGAAAGACCATGTGTATTGGTCTTTTCCTTCTTACTTGCAGTGGTTTAACGGCTACCCGTGAAGAAGCTGGTTAGAATGTTTAAAAACTAATCACTTTCCTAGAATACCCACCTAGCTGGATTAGCTGAAAAGAAGCATGAAGTGTCCCTGTGCCTTCAAAAGAGTCAATCAGGGTTCCATCTGTCTTGGATGTTACCTAACTTTGGAAATCGTGATGTTTAATATTTTTTGTATCACTCATTCACACATTCAAGTATGATATAAAAATTAAACATTCTTTTCATGCCTTTGAAGTAATGTGAGTAAATTAATAATTAATTCAGAACTGTGACTCTTCAGGTATAAAGAGCAAAGGATGAGTTTGGGGATGTCTCAGAAGTGACAGAGAAAAGGCACCTGGGAAGCTGATAAGGTGAGTCATACTTCTTGTGTTCTTTGAAGATTGGTGCTTTTCTGTGGTAAATGTTGTTCCAGCCAGTCACATAATGGAACAGCACAGAAATGCTGACCTGTTACTGACGAAGATTGTAGCTCCAAGAAGGTGCTTTGCAAGTGAGCCAACAATGCTTTTTGATGTGACCCTCAATAGTGCTCCTTCCACTGCAGTGCTGAAAATTGTCACCTAAATTTTTGTGCTGCTTTACAAGGAAAACATGCTGAAAGCCATTAATAACAAGTGTGTTCTAGTGCTTGAACAGAGGCCAGAATGAAGCTGGATTAAAGGGCATTTTGCCCTTAAGTTAAATGGCACTTTTGAAAATGCTTATCTGGTATGTTATGTGCAAACATGGGACTTTAGGTTCCTGTTGCAGTGGTAAGGCTGGATCAAAGGTCAAGTATAAAAATATGAAGAACGATGAAATTGTACCAGATATAGGTAAAATATGCTTCTGAATTTTGTAGTAATTGAAATAAATTACAATACTTTATTTTTCTTTTTAAGTTTTTTAAATTATGGTTTTCTGGCAGATAAAATTTTGAGGATACCGAACATTTTTTAACTAAGACAGCTAAATATGATTATTGGAATTCATGGGCCCAACCACAAAAATTCTCTAACTGTTTAACTGAAATACAGCTATTGTAGGTATGAATCCTGGGTCAGGAGAAAGCATGTGCCTCCCCTTTTTACTTTTGGTAGTTGTTTTATGCACTTTCCATATTCCAATGAGCAGCTCATTCAAAATAATAGCTTTCATTGTGCACAGAAGCAACAGATAGTCTTTAAATGTAAAAATCTAGCTGAAAATAGACAATTGCCTTGTCCTGTCCCATCAAAACCACATGTGAACTCACTTTACTAGATTTTAATTTGATTTTCTATGCTTTTTAAATGGATGGAGGAAAGACTGGCATACTATATGTGACACCCAGTAAAATGTTTAAGAACCAGTACCCTTTTTGCTAGGACAGCTTTACATGCTAGCCAAATAATTACCTCCATGTGAAGAGAAAAGTAGTTTGAGAGGTTATAGCGCTGGTTTGTTTGCTCAGTTGAAAAGACTGTTGAATATGTGCTGCTGTGGCCTAAATTCTTGGATACTGAGAACACCAAACTTGCTCTAGAGGAAACTTTTGTGATTGCTGAAGACATTATTAGGGCACATTTGACAGTGAGCTAAAGAGAATACAGCTTCAACCAAATGTTATGTTTCTCTCTTCTTTCCTCTGTTTCAGATGTCATCTCTACCAAGAAGGGTGAAATCTGTACCCAAAGCCCCTACATCAGAAGAACTACCTTCATTTCTTAATTAGTAAGATCATATTTTTCCTTAGGATTTTTTTTAAAGGTTTATGCTAAACATGAGCAATTGCATAAGAACAACATTCAGTTTCTTAGAAGTTGATTAAGAAGTTTTCATGCACAAAACTTCAATTATAAAATGCAAATTACTTAGGCTTCCTCATGCTCATCATGAAGATAGAGTGAAAGCAGATTGCCAGTCTTCCAAACAGAATCATGTATATGACATGTGTAGACATCATAAAAGTTGGTAGATTGCTTAAGCCATTAGCTCTGCAGCAGTGTGAAAGACCTGTATCTGTGGAGTCTCTCTACCTTTCTGTTAATTTTTCCTGTTCACTTTCTTTCATGCCAAAAACCACTCGGACTAGCTCACGTATTTTTTTTATTCTTCTCATAAGCAATATTGTTGTTTCATTTGTTTTTCAGCACTTCTGAATCAGAGGAAGAAGAGGAGGAATGGGAGCCAAAAAGCAAAAATGCCAGGAGACCTCGTTTGCCAAAGAAAACTGAGGCAAAAACTAAAAAAGCTGCTGCTCCACGGTCAACTGCGGTCGGGAAAATGGTCAAGAAGGTAGCAATAAAAGAGGAAATGGTGAGTATCTATAAGCAAGAGACATTTAATTACCGCTCTTGGGAAGTAACATGAACCATTTTTCCAACTCTGGTTCAGTTGGTTGCCTGAGTCTCATCAGCTGATACAATTCCACTGTTACTGTGAATGTTTAGTATGTTGGATAAACATGGCTTTGTTTTGCATTAAAGTGTCCATGATCCATGGGTCCTCCTTGAAAATTTTGGCCAATGATAATAGCATGTGGCTTTCCCTGGAGATTTTTCAACAATGTAAATAAATAAATGCCTCTGTTCTTTCTGTAATATCTCTGGTTTTGGTATTGCACCTTTGATGTCTTCTACCTTTTCACTGTCTGGGTACCACAAAAAAGGCAGCCTGTGCTTACATTTCCTTGCATGGCTGTTTAACCCAGTAAGGACTGCAGTTTTTATTATTATTAATATAAAATGCAGTTATATTGAAAATGTAACTTCTGTCAACTATGAACATCTGAGATCACACCATGACAGAAGCCAGTCCTCCTGACTTTTGAAGATGATCCCTGGGGAAAGTCAGTAAAGAAGGTGTGGCTTGTCCAAGGTTAAATTGTATGTTGGTAGATCAGATCTCAGTTCCAGTTCCCATGCTGGGAACCTAACACCTCAGAAGTGCTTCCCTGCCCTGCTGTTTCTGTTTTGTTGACATGAATAGAGGCAAAGATTGTAGGTCAGTGTCTTCTGAAGGAAGGTCCTATTAAATTCTTTGCAGGATAATTTTATTTGATCTAAATCAGAGATGTGCTGCGTGTGTTTGTATTGTTTCTTCCATGCAAGATACATTTCAGGTTACTTGATTTCTGGCTTGGCATTTTGCTGCCAGAGATGTTACTTGGGAAAATGATGTCTGGTAGCAAGTCTTTTAGAGTTTAAATGACATATTGAACCACTTTGTAACAGTCAGTGCTTAATATGATTTTCATGTCTTTTTGGCAGGATGTATCCTTGCCTATTGCACCTGTAGAAGATAATAAAATGCAACTTCTAAAACCTAAGGAAGAAAATGCAGGCACTAAACCAAAAAGTTTAAATCGAATGCCACAAGTGCCTAAGAAAATGGAAATAAATTCATTCCAAGGGAAAAACCAAGACAGTTTAGCGAGTGATGAAAAACCCTCAACAAGTGTTCCTGTAGTGAAACAAGAGAAATGCGAGGAGGAGTTTGCATTTGATGAACCACCCTCTAAAAAGATCAAGTTGAATGCATGTCCTGAAGGAAAGCCAGTTAAAAATGTGAGAGGCAGCAAAATAAAAGAAGAATTTGAAATGAACTGGGATATTGTACAGGTATGAGATCTTTTCCTTTTCTGCGGTACCAATGAAACTGTTTCCTGCATAATTAGCACTTAGAATCTTAACATAAAATTTCAGTCCTCTGAAGTTAAGTAGTCATTTAACCTCTGCTTAGGTTGTCGTAAAATGTGTATAAATATGGATGTTGGTTGGTAACTGTTAAAACTTCCAACTTCTACATCATTCTAATATTTGTGACTTTGGGTGCCCTTACTACAAAGCTTGCCTGTAACAGTTTGCATGATTCTCTTGTATGAGCACAGGTATGGGGTTTTTTGGTGGATGTTCACAACTGAAACTCCCACAGGAAGGGATGCTGACAGATTTGGGATGTTTTTGTGAAGTCTTACAACTTAATCTTTAGTCAGTGTGGATCATTTAGTTGCAGAGACCCATTTGAGAGTGTTTATCAATTAATGGTTCCAACAGGAACAATTGCTCCAACAGGAACAATTTGCATTCCTCACACAACAGTGACAAACAAGGGATATATCATCTTTATTTTTGTAGGATTTTGACTTTGAAGCCATTCAGGTGGAGGCAGTTTTAGCATAGCTCTTGTGCTGGAAGCCTGTGTGTGATTATGGAAGATTTTAATATTAATAGAATGGGAAAAGATAGGACATAGTGTATTCATCATCTTTGGTACAGTCTGCTTAAGAAAGCTGTAAAATTTTGTGGGTTTTCTCACATATTCCTGGAAATACATATGGAGAATTTGATCCTTATGTGTTCTCTAAAAGGAGTGAGTATGATTGTGCAGGTGTTGTTATATTTTTAGGCTTCAGAATGAAACTTTCGAAAGGCTTTTGTATCAGTCCTCTACAGTAACTACTGTAGTGAAGTGCAAACAAGTCATGATGGTTAAAATATTACTAAGATAAGCTACTTGTATAGGGTGTCAGTGATTCCATATTGATACATTATAACTTTAGAAAGCTCAATTTGTACAAAATCATGTTTTACTTTGCAAGGCTTGGTTTGTCTTGAAACTGTTAGTAGTATTGCTACTTTCTGGTTATTGGTTGAATGGGATTTGGATCAGCTCTGGCTTTGTGGGTTTTGTTTGTTTAGCTGAACCATGAGGTATGTCAGTGTTGGCTTAAAAAAAAAATTCCAAGTTTTCTGATTTGCTGTGTACAGTTTATGGTCTTTGTTTGTTTTATAATTTTAGTTTGATGTTTTTTCTTCCTTGTCTTTTTTATTTCTTTTTCCCAAGAGGTACTGCTTCCTGCATTTTTGACTGCGGTTACAAGTTTCTGGAAACATTGGTTGCTGCATGTCTTGCTCAAATACTGGGTGTGGTGGCTGGATGCATGAGAAGCCTGGCATCCTGTCTTGGGGAGGACAGTAGTCTCTGCTGGCCAGTGTAATGTTCTGGGAGTGGTTTTGAATGTTGAATGAGAGACTGTTTAAAGCAATCTACCATCTCTCTTAAATGTGTTCGGTTGTTGTGTTTGGGTTTTTTCTCTCCTTTGACAGGCCTTGTCAGAAATAACAAATGTTGAACCGTGGGTATGTGCAAACTTAATTTGGCTCTTTCAAGAAGAAAACACGATTCCTTTTATTGCTCGGTACCGAAAAGAGCTCATCAATAACCTGGAGGCCGACGCCTTGCGAGAGGTGCAGCAGACATTGGAAGAGCTACGGTAAGTGAGTCAAGAGCCCAAGGAGGGGTCTGGGTGGGAGGTAAGTAACAACTGGCTGCTGCACCTGTGTCCCTTGTTTTACCTCCTTGTGCACACTACAGCTGTAAAGGAACTAATAAAGAAAATAGTTTAAAACTGAGGTAATTACGCTCGATACCTGTCTGGGGTTAGATTTTTTGGGAGGTTGGGTTTTTGTTGTTTTTTTTTTTTTTTCTCTAAGTAACAAGAAATCTAGAGTTACTAATTGCCAAAGAAAAGCTAACATCCTAATTTCTCTGAAGTTTATTAAAACTGCACAGAAAAACTTGTACTAGGAGAGTAGTTAATAGTTGCCGCAGATATGTAGCGTGATGAAATGGAAGCTCCGCTCTTGGAAAAAAAACCACTAAGAACCCCTTGGCTCCCTGCTTGGATCAGGGAAGGTTCTAGTGAAGATCCCTACTTAGGCTGGAGTGTACCAGGAGATGAGGTTAAACTATCCCAGATCACTGCAGGAAAGAAATGATCAGCAAAGCTTGTTGTGGCAATGGATGAGACTGCTTTCATTCCATCTTGCTTTTGAGTGGCCCTGTGTTCTTGAGATGGCAAGGGAACAGACTGGTCAGCTGTTCTGTCAACTTGGTGTCATCCTCTTTCTACTCCCTGCTTAACCCCTACCAAGAGATTCTTTCCAAGGAGGGAAGGTGTCCTTAGATAGTTCTTGTCTTAACAAGTAATTAAATAATAACAAAATACCTCTGCTGCTTGCGGTTGCTCCTGTGTATCTTACTGAAGACCTAGGAGTTTAAATCTGGTAGCCTGTACTTGATGCTGTAGAACTATCTTGATATGAATTGCATCTGTAAGGGCTTATCAGTCTGGATTTATTCTAGGGCCTTTTAATTTGGTTTCCAGGCCAGTAATATTACAGAAGTGTGTGGAGCAGTAATAACTATCAGTGTTACTTGATGATTTTTCATAGAGCTACCACAGGATATTTTGATACAGTTTTGAACTAACTGAAGAGAGAAAAATGGTTAGAAATGTTTGGATTATCAACTTGGTTTGTTGAAGATTAACATGAGATACAATTTTCAGGGGTTTCAGAGACTTTCAGCCGTGTAATAGACAAGGTCACAATCAACAGACATTTTAATTCATTGTGAAATGTGACTCTTAACATTAATCTCTTGCATTTTAGTACTGTTGCAAAGAAGACACATTTGATGATACAGAAGCTGAAGAAAGAAGGAAAATTATCCAGTTGCCTTTTAAAAGGATTGCTAAATTGCAGAACTTTGGAAGAATTAGACCATGTGGTCAGTACTCTAGTCTTTTTCAGATCAACCTTAGTTTAAATATAATCTTGCATAACTAAATAGTGCATAATGTCAAGGGCATAGAATAACTGGTTTTTATATAACTGGTTTTGTTTTGTTTGTTCTTTTTGTTATAAGTCTGCACCTTATAAAACTGGGAGTAAAGGCACCAAAGCCCAGAGGGCCAAGCAGTTGGGATTAGAACCTGCTGCTCTCTCCCTCCTGCAGAATCCTGGAGAACTCAATCTCTTTTCTTACGTGAGACCCAATACCAAAGGTAAGTGCTGTGCTTCTTTGAGCAGTAATGTTCTAAATGTCTGAAAATATTTTAAGAGGGAAATTACTTCAATTGTTCTGATGTTGCTGGAAGTTAGGCAACGACTTTAAATTCAACAGTGCTTTTAGCAACATGCGGTAACATGTTAACACATGTAATGACTCTTCAACCTTTCTTCTCTCTGTATTTTAAATACTAATAACTATGGTACAGAAATGACATAGGTCTGGAGACCTTATTGTTGACATCTGTATTTACTGGTAAGAGAGAGGGAACCACACCACCCACCTGAGACCTTTCCATTGTTCTGCTTGAGTTCCTGAAGATTCAATGCTGATTGTACAAGAGGCTTATGCTCATACTCTGTGCAGAAGGAAATGTCACCCAGCAAAGCATATCTTAATAAAAACTGGTGTAGGGGATTGGGAGTGAGCAGGAGAGTTACTTTGTCTGAATGACAGTAGGGATTGGAGAAGATGTAATTTCTGAAATTTGAGCAAGAACTGTTAACAACATGATTGTCACACAGAGACTTGCAGAATTGTGTGTCTGTGAATGCAGTTATGGGTGGATCTGTAGGGGGCAATCTCTGACAATAAAATGTGAAGATTGCTGCAGCCTTGTGTATGATGTTAAAATAGAGATGTACTTCTATTCTTCCCTGTCCCAACACGTACCTTTTGAATTTCAGCATAAAAGTACTGAACCTCTTTAGTAAGGCTGGCTCTTACTCTTCCCACTTCAGTTTATTTAAATATTACTTTTAAAATGCTGCTAATTTTGTCATGAAAGTCAGTTACCAAATATTCTGGTTATTAAATTACTGCATTTCAGCATATGTCATTACTTCATACAGCAGTGTATTGCAGCCATATATCTGACTATTCTGGTGCAGTCTAAAGAGCCAAAAGAAAATCTTCTCTGTGGAAATTCAGATAAATTATTTAGAATATATTCAAAAGAAAGTGCTGTTTGTTGCACCATAAACATTAGTTTTTGAAAACCAGTACACGTACTTTCAATTACATGCTAAAAATAATGCTGCTTAGGTTTATATAATGGTCTACCTTTGAAAGACATCAGAAGTTATATACGTCTATGAACTGGGTCACTTTTATCACCTTGGGAGCCAGTTTGACAGCTTATATACAACTTGAGATCAGAGTGAATTTTTCTTTTTTTAAGGAATGAGCCATTTGCAGTACAAAAAAGTTTTCATCAAATCTTAATATTTTGGTTCTTTTAAATTCTCTGTGTTTTTCAACTTATCCTAAAAATAAACTGAAATAAAAACAGCAGTTCATGTTTCACGGCCCAACATTTGAAAGTTAAAGAAGCAGGTTAACCAGAAATCTTTGTTCTTCTTTTTAGTTGTATACATGATCAAAAATTTCTCTGATTACACAAGCACATGCTGGTGGACACAGTACAGTGCCTGTGTGAGTGGTACTTGTTGAATGGGAACTTTCTGATTATCTCTCAAATTCTGACTTGTTTGGGCCTATGCTATCTCGTTCAAATATTTTACTCGAGTGTCTCAGTCCGTGTTCAGTATGATGCATGTCTTCAAATTCCCTTAGTTTTGTGTTCTGACATCACTTCTACCATAAGAAATAGTAACTCATAGATGTAAGGATCCAAAATTTACAACTTCTGATAAGTTTAGGCATTTAATGTATTCTTATTCTTACATTTTTTTTTCTTTCTGGCAGGTAAGTTTAGCTTCCTCATCTTAAAAGGGGGCAAGATAAATTTTTTTATAGTGTGTAACTTTATAGCCTAATCAGAAGCAGGGTTCTGGGTTCAATGAATAGGTAAAGCTGTGCAACCTGTTAAAATGGTATAAATAAAGCTGTCCATTAGGCAGCAGAGTGAACAGCAGCGTGTGTTGCAAGAGACGGCTAATGCTGCATCTGCCAGCTCTAGGATTCTGGCTGTTTGCTCTGAAGCATTCATTACTGACTCTTGCTAGAAGCAGAGCTAGATATATTGAATTAAAATACAAGATGTCTGTTTTATTTCATTATCTCTGCTTCTAATCTAATTCAATCCCTTTGCTAAGGAGAATTATGTGCTTCCTCTTCTGGCAATTTGAAGGAAAGAATGGGTTCTGTGAGTTGGAAATTAACTGAATGATGCTGTTATCTCTCCAGAGATATGAAGACATTTATAACTTCATGTCTTTGAAGGCATTTTATAGCTTCAATGTTTCATAGGAGATGTTGATGGTACCCTGACCTCAAAAGTGTTGTTGCGTGAACTCCTGCTACGATACAGTGGAAATATAAAACTATTCCACAGAGAAAAGAAAGGATTACCTACAAAGAATTTTAGGCAGTTTTCATACCAGTAGCAAAATATGTAGGCTTCTGCTGCAGTTGCTCATTTTATTAGATCTCAAAAATTGTATTTAATTTTTTCAAAAATTATATTTAAGTATCTGATTTTTCTATTGCACTATTTACATCACAAATGTCAAGATCTGTTAGTGTCAAAGTAAAAAAAAAAATTTCTGTAATTTTAATAAAATTTTGCCTATGATAATGCGTTGGACACTTCAGGCTCATTAAAAATACTGTTTCAGATGTTTTGGAAAGGAAGCTTTAGTTGATAAAAAAAATTTTAATGAATTAGGATTTGAAACCTTTGCAAGTCAGTCAGATACCTTCAATCAGTTTCCTTTCAGCTTGCATATGTTTTCTTAGTGCTCGTGCAGTTGTGTAAAGTAATTTTATTAATTTTTTCTGTAATTATTAACATATATTATAGTGACTGCATATTCTATAATTATTTTTCTTCTAAGGGCTTGCAAATATCCAGGAAGTAGAGGCTGGAGTGCAGCATATTTTAGCAGACATCTTCGCTAAAGATAAAGATACGCTGGATTTTATCAGGAAATTGTAAGTTTTGTTCTTACTTTCTAAACTTTCTTGCTTACGTGGTAAAAAGCAGTCTTCTAGTGGCAGATAAAAGACTTTTTCTTAGTGATGTGAAAATGGTGCTCCTGTGAGATGGATTTAGGGCCGTTCCTGTATATGTTCATTAGCCTTTCTGCCTGTCTGGCTGTCAGTGCAGTAGAGATCTGCTGTGAGCATGGCATGATGCTGTAACTCCCAAAGCATGAAAAACTCTCTGTGCTCTGCCCTGTGTGTAGCAGATCATCCTTGCAGTTAGTGACCGTAAGGGAGTTTTCCCTCCTTGTGCTTTCTTCAAGCTGTAACTCTTCAGAAGTGAATCTGCTGACTTGACACCAGTCAGTGTAACTAGTGTGCAGTGATGGTTGGTTTTGGCATTGATAGCCAATTAGGCAGACAAATATGACTGTTTTTAAAGCAGGACTTACTGATCCTTTAATTGTGTTAGCTGAATTTAAGTTTTCTTACGTTACCCAACTTCAGTGTTGTCATGTCTGGGGAGTTGGTGTGACAGGGCAATAGTCATTGTTATTTTGTCTGCTGTGTGCCATCTGGGGTAGAGAAGAGAGTTATCAAAGAACATGGACCACCTTAGGAACATGCAGAGTTGCTTTGAATCAGCAATGTGATCATTTCAGTGAAGGGAGTTGTTTTGTAAGGGATGTGCTGTCACTACCTGACACCACTTTCATTACCGCTTTCATTATTTTGACCGCTGGAAGTTCCTTAGTTGAATACTTAGTGCTTTACAGATGAATCCTGTTCATCTGAAGTGTTTTGTATGTGTGATAATCATGAGGAGCATTCAGGATTGACTGTCATTTTTTTTGCAACTTCCCAAAATTTGTTATGTGAAGTTGAACCCATAACTGAAGTGCAGGTGGTGGCTTCTGAGTTTGCATTCCCTTGAGGAGGAGGGCTGTGATCTGCTTTCTCTGCTTGAATGTCTTCTCTTGGTATATTGCAGTCAGTACACATCATGTCAACTCAGCATGAAGTTATGTCATCCAGTTTTGCAGGTAATTAGTTAACATCACTTGTAATTGAGCAGACTGCAAACTCCATTTTTATTTGATCTATGCAGTAATGACTTGTTACAAGTTTCATGCTAAAATACCTTATATATATCTGATTTTCTTCTATTTAGATGCCAGCAAAGGTACATTTCCATCCAATCAACATTAGCAAAAGTGTCGTCCAAAAATGGAAATGAAAAAGATATCGATAAATTCCAACTGTACCATGAGTTTTCTTGTAATATAAAGAATATTCAGCATCATCAGGTAACACTTGAAATAATTTTTTTTCTTAGTATTATAACTGTAGTAAATGTTGCTTTGTTTTTGAATTGTGTTTCCTAAAACTAATTCTAAATATATTTTCTTTTTCTTTACAGTTATCAGAGGTAATAGAGACTTTCAAATTCTTGAAATGCAGAAATTAGCTCTTGATCTCTGTTTTAAGAAACAGAGCAAAGGACTGCTATTCAGTACCCCAAAAATGGGTTTGCTTTGCCAGTCATCATTTTTCATTTTGTGAAGCATCTTTGGTTATCCTAAGCCCCGAGCTTAGACTTGGATAACTAGATGAAGAATGGAGGACTGAAGCAAACTTACTGGCTGATGAGAAGCTTTTGACTTGACAGCTAGGCTACCCCTATTACTGAAATTCAACGGCTGAAGTGTGATGCACTCAGTGCAACTGTCAAGCCCTCTGCACTAATTCATAACTGATCACCAAGTGAATTGTCTCTTGGTTTATTTGCAATCACCTAGCTTAAAGAAAATGAAAACAAACCCAACAAAAACTGATTAAAGAAACCAAACAAAAATCCCAAACTCAAAACAAACCATAATATCACAGAAGACAGACCACTTAGATGCTTCTAACTAGAAATGTCCTTTTCCTTTAGAAGGCTCTAAAATGCTTTCATTTTTTCTGTGCTTTCTGTTTTAAACCAGTGTATTTTGAATTAATAAAGGATTAATTTATTACAAAAGAAATTTCACAACATGGACAGGCTGTTTTTGCCCCTTCCAATATGAAAGGTGTTAGGTTAAAGACTAAATAGCTAGTGTTGATTTGAATAGGTTGGTCTTGCAAAGATGTTTGAAGAGGTACCTGTTGTTTTTCCCTTTGTAATAAGTATGAACATTTACTGTACTTATATTGATAGTTACTTGGTGAAAAGTTGTTTCTAGAGGGTCTGAAAAAGTTGATAGAGCAATCTGTTGCCTACTGTGGTGACATTGACAAAGATTGGTGGATTCATCATGTTATGATGTATGGATTCTTTTGTGCCCTTTTTTGTTGACAGAATACTTGAGCTGGCAAAGAGTATTGGGTTTTACCTGCACTCACAATACAATGGTGAATACCACGATGTTCACTCAATACATGTTTCATAAGTGTTTCCTGGGATGGTGGTATGATTTAGTTCTTGTCCAAGGCATCCTTTTTTTCACTTAAGGAAAACTGTTGCTTAGCTACAGCGAGGGCTAAAAACTGTATTTCCCAAACCTGGTTAGCACTTTAATTATGTGGCTGCACTGTTTTTTATCCAGGATGTGACCTTAGTTTGTCTGTTTGATGTTACGATTAGCTCAATCTGCTTTGGTTTATTCTTCCCTGTGTCTGCTGCTACCTGAATACCTCTTTCTATACCCATTCTGGCTCTTCAGAGAAATAATAAGCACTGATTTTGCAGCTGGCAGTCCTGTAATCATGGAGTCCTGTAAGTTTTGCACACTTACATGCTGCCTTTCATCTAAGGATATTTCTGCTATCAACTATTCTAATACATTGATTATTTCTGTACTGTGAATTGTAGAAGTCTGAGTAGCTTGTGCTTCAGTGAGGTTTCAAGGCTCAGGGTGTGACAAGGCTTTCTATACTAGTTGAGCAAAAAATGCATTTTATTATAGTTTCTGACATGTAAAATTTGCTGTTTTTAAAATATACTGTAACTTTTCATGTCTGTTTTTGGTTCTTAGGTTCTTTCTTCATTTTTCAGTTTCTGTCTTTCTCTTTTGTGTTTTGATAATGAAATAAGGAGAGAGATTTTTATCTGCCATTTCTTCATTAAGCTTAAACCCTGGTATTGTACTTTTGAAAGTCTTTCTCATCATCTTCATTTTCTTTGTTACTTGACCTTATTCCCCTGCTGATGCAAATTGCCATTTTTTAATGTCTTTATTTTCTTGGGTTATGACCATCCTTTTCAATACCTAAAACTCTTTATTTTTTTCCTTCACCTAAGACTGTGAAGAGATAGTTCCTTTGTGCATTTAAAAACTGGTAAAAATGTATTCTTTAAGAATAGAGTTCAAGATGTCTTCAAGAGAAGGAATTCTCTGGTTTCAAGATTATTAAAAGAAGCTTATACCTGCAAAAGATATGAGAAAGCCTGAACCTCAGAATGATTTATATAATTTACTAATCCCCCAGAACTTTAGGTTAAATAGGTGTGTTTGAAGAACAGTTGTAAAACTTACTGCTTTGAAAATCTCTACTGTTATCATGGTTGCATACAGACAAGTGTTCTGAATGCCTTTAGGTAGAGGCAAAAGTCAGCTTTAAATGCCCTCTTTTCAGAGTTGCAAACACAAGATTCCATAAAATACCACACTGGAACTTGTCATCACCCAAGTATGGAAGTGCAAGTGATCTTAAAGACCTGGGTACAACCCTAACTCTGCTCTGGCTTAGATGTGAGTATAGGGGGTGCACAGTAGCCTGGTGTGTTACCTGTAGGAGAACAAGCTGTGCCTTTGTGACCAAAGCCCTGGCAGCTCTGTGTGTGCCTTGCAGCATGTGTTGCAGTGAGTTTTAAGTGCTGTGCAGTAAACTGTGCTGCAGCTTGGTTCTGCTGTAGGTCTGGGTCACTTCTTGTGCCATTTTGTCTGCTGAGACATGTCATTTTGTCTTGTTTGAGTCCTGAAGCAATCAGGACTGGCGTGGAGTCGGGTTGTTTGAAAAAATTAAAATACTAAAACTGTAATGAGAGAAAACTTTGTTGTTTTAGTCAGCGTTAAAAGCTGACTCCAGGTTTTGACATGGTCAGATACCCCGTGGGTGTTTCCATCTGGAACGGTTTGCTAGCGGGAGGTTCAGTCACAGCTTCTTCCTTTGGCAGCAAGGAGAACCTGACTGGACTCTCTTTGGACATAGCTGAGAAGCAATACCAACACTGTCATAACTAAGGAAAAAAATCTTTCAAGAGTTTATTTGAATGTTTGACTAATTGTAAACAGTTCAGTGTTTGTGTGCGCCTTGGGGTTGCTTTCCTGCATTTGGAGATGACTGAAATAGTGGGAGGAAAGGAATTAGTGAAAAAAAGTGTAGTGAAATTAGTGAAGGCAAGTGCTCTATATTCAGTCTCATACTTAAAAAGGAATTGGAAGTTAAAGTCCTTGTCAAAGTATACTGAACTTATTCTGGGAGTTTAAGTCAATGTGCAACATATAAGAGAGCTGTGCAAAATGAAGCATGTTGTATTTTTATGATAAACAGAATAAGGTTTGATGAATCTTGTGACTGGATCATATTGTTGTTCTTGCTTTCTCTGAAAAATGTATGTTGTTTCTAACAACCCTTGCCCTGGATCTGTTCCAATCTCATATAAAAACAGTTTTTCCAGAAGTGAAGACTGCTTTGTGACTAGAATAGCCAGATTTTAACCTGTTACTTAAAAGAACAAGCTGAACAAAAAGAGCTTTATTATATTAGAGGGAGAAATTGATTAATTCCATTCTAAACTGAGCATTTATTGGATGATAATTCTTCTCTGAATGCATCACTTAGAACAGGATAGGCAGATTGTTTGAGGATAAATGCAGTCACTAATATTATTTATATTTTTAACAGCTGGTTTAAGTTCAGGTGACTGACAGATTCTGCAGATGGAGTGCCAGGAAACAAAATGTGATGCAAATATTGACCCTGCTGACAGCATGCTGAATGATGACATTATAATTCTATCATATATATTCTCTGTTGTGAGCATCACTTTGATTCATTTTAACTTGACATTTAACTTTCTCTCTTTTTAAAAAATAAAATCAGAATAAACGCAAAAGCATTTGATTTGTTAAAATGTGTCTTTCTAATTTCTACGTGAAAACATTTGCTTTGGCAGTCAAGGTACCAGATGCTATAATATTTCACATGCAATCTTTATTATTAGCTTTGTTGTTCAATGATATGTCAGGCCTGGTATGTCACAGGAGCAGTAAGGCTGAGGAATATAAATTGGTACTATGTCCTGGAGTCATTTTAAACCATTGTATTTAACATATGTGACATGTCTGAGTTAGCTAGTGATTGAATTAAAGTTCATGATTGACACAGAATGCTCTGTTGTGACAGTGCTCAGGGCCTGGTACATACAGCAACATGTGTAGTCATACAGGAATGTCAGCTTCAAGAGGGTTTCTTTTTTTTTTTGTATTTTTCTACTTTAAAATACTTGGGAAGGAAAAATGAAATCTAAAGATGTACATTTTATTTGCTTCTGAGTATTATTCTGTTTCTAGAATCTACTGGTCAGTGAGTTTTCTTAGTATTAAGGTGAATATTCAGTGTCTCCATAGTGAGATTAGACTAGGAGTTATCCACCAGAATCCTCCAGGATCGACCACTTGTGCTGCGATTCTGGTTTTAAATGTAGAGTCACAGTCTTCCATTTAAAATTGAACTCTCTGTGCAGGTAGCATGTGCACAACCAAATTTAGCTTTAGAGCATGACTGTGGAGTTAAGTACACAAGACTTTGTCAGAAGTACATGCATATGGTTTAAGGCTGGAGTGTTACTGTAAAGAGAGTGAGTGTTTATATCCTTTTCTGCTATTAGTGAATTAGGCACGGATAACTAAATTCATCCTTTTTCAAATTAAGCTGAGCACCTTTGTGACACAAGTTCTGATTAATAATTAATTTTAAATGTGGATTAATAATGGGAAGAAAAATGGAATCTGAAGCATAGGGATAACTTTTTCCATTTCTGATATCTAGTTCTGATTGGAATCATTCTTCGATTAATTTCTTGAGTTTTAATTTGGGTTATTAAATAAGATTATTCCACCAACAATATTCATGCTGTCTTGCATTATAAGTGTGTTTAAGATTAAACTGGATCCTGAGATTGCAGAATCTAGGAAAAATGTATTATTTGTTATGCCATGGCATGATTTAATCTGTGTTTAAATTGTGGATGTTATCTGTACATGCTAGTACTTTGTGAACTGATTTACTGTACCACCATCCTGATTTGCTACAGAATGTCAAGCAAGCGTGTACACAAATGTTGATAAGTTTATCTTTTGGATATTTTGTGTGTCATCTGTCTCTGCCATTTATGTTTGCACTCAGATTCTGGCCATTAACCGAGGGGAAAATCTGAAGATCCTGACAGTGAAGGTCAACATTCCTGACGGGGTGAAGAATGAATTCTGTTGGTGGTGTGTCAATGAAAGGTCTGCATGGATACATATTCTTACAGAAATCTCTTTTTTCTACAGACAGCCGCATACTGAAGTGTATCTCATATGTCTTGTTGCATTAGGAGAAAAAATGAAACAAATATTTATTAGATTAGATGAAATTAGCAAGTGGATAATTCTTACTCTGTATTTCCAAATGCTGTAGCATTATACTGAAAAAATCATGCCTTGGGCTATATTTGCAAGTTCTGGCATCATTCTTCAAGCCATTGAATTTTTTTTAAACATATGCAAAGGCTGGTGAAATGTGAATATATTTTCAAATTGTGCTATGCATCACATCCAGTAGCCTTTAC
This sequence comes from Promerops cafer, assembly GCA_013398275.1. Taxonomy (NCBI): domain Eukaryota; kingdom Metazoa; phylum Chordata; class Aves; order Passeriformes; family Nectariniidae; genus Promerops; species Promerops cafer. The sequence goes on along the minus strand of VZSE01001000.1, from coordinate 172,407 downwards.
TGAAAAGACTTTGTAGAATCCAGTAGAGTATACTTCAAACTTTGAAAAATAGCTTCATATGCCCAATTGCAATGATTAAATAGGGCTATGTCAGATTTTAGGTCTGTGAAGTAAATAACTTCAAGTTTCACAAACGTAAGGAATTACATGTTTAAAAAGAACTTGATGGATTTAACAGACAAATGTAAATGTAACTGCCTTCAATGCATAACTCTCACATATTGTGTGAACCATCTCTTGCATTTTGATCTCTGTTTGTTAGACAACTGGACTGTAAAAACCAGATTGTTTTATTTCTTACTGATTTGTTCATATGAGTTCACGCTGGATCCTAAAAATGAATAACCAAAAGGAGGGAAGAAAAACAGGAAGAAATGCACCTTTCAATGTATAAAACTGAATACAGTGATACTGCTTTAATATGTATTTCTTTTTCACAACACGCCCAAGAAATGGATGTGGTAAAAATGTTCCTTTTCACTGTAGAAATTTAATAGGGCTGTTTCCCTCCAAAAGGGAATAATAGGGCTCTGAAGGTATTAAAATATTTTTTGACTAGATACTATTCCTCTTAGATCATATTATGCTAAGTAATTTTTTTTTTCCCCCCGGAAAGTATCAGGAGTCATAAACACACCTGTTTCTTTCTAGTTTTACTACCTGTAACAGAATTTCTGTCCTCCCCTCAAGATGTATATTCTGTAGGCAGAACACACCTGTCAGTCTTGCTTTTACTGCATCTGTGACAGAATTTGGAAGCACTGTGGACCACAGATAATGGAACAGTTTGTCACTGCTACACAAATAAAAGTGGGATGTAAATTGAGATCTTTTTGGTTGATTACCCTTTTGTGAGTCATCCTGGGATAAGACGAATATTGACCTTGGAAGTGAATACTTATTGATATTTAGCACTCATAAGGCTATATATACTTATGGCTTTTTACTGTCTAAGGACACCTTTCCACCATTAGGAAACTTCTTAAAGAATGGTTTTAGTACATCTTTGTGCATTAACATTGAGGACAGATTCTCATCTTCCTCCTTAGATTGACAACTGTGTTATCAAACTGACAAATAGAAAATGTGTAATCTGCCCTGCAAGCTTTGAAATGATTGTCCAGGGCTGGAATTTGCATTATTTTCATTGCATTGATTTGCTGGTTAGAGCAGAAGGTTAATAACTTTTTTTTGAGTCAATGGTTTCAAAACTTTGCAAAGGTATTAACTAATTTGCTAGAGATCACACACACAATCAGTTGTGGAACCAGAAATGCCAGCTTGCTACAGGGTTTGGCCAGTATTTTGGCCACAAAACAGTATCACTTACTGCCTAGTGGATTAGTAGCAAATATTTTGAACTTCCTGTGTTCTGAGACAAATGTTTTAGCATTAAATGCTCCTGCAGTAGAAAGTGAGTTTGAGCTCCTTATTGCATTGAGCTCTGTGTAGATGCTGTCTAAGAATGTAAAATTTTTTGCAAGTTCAGTATATTTATTAGCCTGTATGAACATCTGTCTTCTTGCAATATGGGTTTGTGTAGAAAACTTAGGAATATAGTTTTTCCTGGTCCTATGGATTGTATTTTTCTGAGAAAATGGCAGCTCTGTGGTTTGACAGTGAACCTACTTCCATTAACACTAGAACTCTACTGGTCGCAAAGACTTTGTTGTGAAATTGAACACAGAAAAATAGAGCCAGAGAGGGGCTGCTGAGCTGGCTTTGAGTGTAGAAACAACATGGAGTTGTTCCCAAATGAGATGGGATGAGAGTTTGTTCCCAAGTGGGATTGCAGCCTTGAAAATGAAATTTTATGGTTGATGATGTTTTTTTCAGTTTCCAGTCTAATTTCTTAGATTAGTCCTAGTCTTAGTGAAGTCCTTGGTACAGGCCTTAAAGGCTTGCTTTGTCTGTGGTTACTAACTTGGTACATGTTTTATATAATGTCTTGGAGGAACACAAAGCTCTGTTGTTTGTGTCTCAGGTCTAAAAGCATAGCTGGGCTATTCCTGGAACAGTTATTAATTAGTACTGGTGGTTCTTAATGTGGGCTCTGTTAATTCTGTTTATGTGTAGTTCCACCCTCTGGTCTCTCAATAGTCTAAGCCATTTATGTTTGTTGTGGTCCCTGTTGTGAGCACTAGGATGTGGAGAGCTGGTGATCAGAGTAAGATGATACTATTTGTATAGAGCTTTTTTAAAATCTGGCTTCAAAAGCTAGATCTTTATTAAATAATCAAGAAAAATCCATTCTTAGAGGGAGGCATAACTAGGCTGTGATGATCTTTAAAAATATACACACGTGGTTTTGCTTTGCTTTTTGCAGCAAAGTAGATTTTTCTCTTCTCTCAAGAAGTATTGAAATTATTAAACTGCAGTATTTGCTACGATTGAACTTGCTGGTTGAATATTTTCTCATTTGTAGCAATTTCTAACAGAATGTTGCCTGCATTTTTACTTATCTGTAGGCAGATAATAAAAATATCTGTTGTGATAACCTGTTTGTTAACTGGCTTTAATGGATGGAAGAGAAGGGCAAATACCTGCCAGGTTTCCCAAATTAATTCTTACTTGTGATGAGGATATTTTCTGGGGTACTCATACTTGCCACCTGTAAGACCTTAACGTTTATAGAATGTGATGCCAATAAGAGGGTTTAAAGCCTTTGCTAGTTTTATATAGCTATGGAGTTACAAATAAGTATGATAGAGCTAGTTGCAAAAACTGTTGGCAAAGTGATGAGGTCATGTGGCTAAGCACTGAATTACAACCCTGAATGTTGTAAAACTGAATGGCGAGCTTAATTCTGCTCCCGTGTCTGTCTGCTCAGTGCAGGGTTGACTTGATCACACATTTCTCAACTATTATATGCACAGACACTAAAAAAAGCTGTTTCAGGAAGTTGCAGATCCCCTTAGACAACTGGAAAGCTGTCTGGGTAGGAGCAATTTAGAGTTCTGAAAATTTGAGTGGCTGCAAGTAAACAAGGTCAAATGTAAAATCCAATTCTGTTTTTGCTGCAGCTGGACACATTATGACCATAATTCTACCATGTTTCATTTAAAAAAACCAAGCCCACCGAACAAAAAACTTAAAACACTTGCATGCTTATTTTTTAATATGTCTGGGTATCTCCTATTACAGTTTGGGACCCAGGCGTGTTAAATAATACAATAAATGAAGAAAACTCTGAACGTTATCAATATTTTTTTAAAAGTAATAAAAAACAGGTGGACTTTAATAGAAAATGTCAATAGTATTTGTTTCTGTTTGAGTATAATATATCTGGTTGCTTCTCCTTCACCTCACTCTCTTCTCACAGGGTGGACAATCTCAATGAGTCAGTTCTGCTTGTTCAAGGATTCCTTCATGGAACTTGGCCCACAACAAAAAGATCAATTGATCAAATATCTAGACTTCTCAAAGTGGAGATTTTTTTTTGTTTTCTTTAAAATATAAACCATAGTTTTGTTCTAATACCTAAGAAAAGATAAGCCTGTCCCTTGTGTGATATTAGAACTATGAGCAACTTCTCATTCCTTTCATATTTGACTCATGATTTAGTTGCCTAATTATTATAGTAATTCTGCATTTTATAGGATTTAACAATGTAGAAGCCTTTCTGGAAAATTCCTTTTTTATCTAGCTGTTTACATGTGTTCTTAAAATATTTCTTTTACTTTTCTTCTGATCTTTTGCAGATGGCGACCAAAACAATTTTTAAAACCAGAATTTATGAGGCTACTACGGAGTTCTGTAGAGGATGCATATAAACGCCTTATATATCCTCTTCTCTGTAGGGAATTCAGGTAAGCCTGGAATAAATCTGTATTTCCATATTACTGATTTTTTTAGCAATTCCCTCCCCAATGTTTTGTTAGGCTATTATTTATCTACTTGTAAATATCAGCATGTTTCTAATCATCTGGGCTTACATAAGGAATTTCTGACCTTATCCAGTTTAGGCTACGGTAGAGAATGATTTTTTTTTTGTGAAGACATTTTACACATCTCATGGTGGAGAGTCCAATTGGCTTCTGTCACATGGGAGTGAAAATAGTTGTCATTGCTAGCCATGTCTACAATCAAACTCTTAAAATAAAGAAAAAAGACCTACTTTTTAGTGGAGTTTGGTTTTAAGAGAACTAAGCAACCTGACAGAGGAGTGCTTCAAGGCTCTTTTACTGTGTTTTTATTCAGTGGTTTGTACCACTGTTGTGCTACGAGATTGTTGTGGCCTGTGTTGTGTGTAACATTTTGAGAGCTGCTGGAGCAGTAGGTTGCTGAATTAATCAAAACAGAAAAAAACAGCTTCCTTCCCTCCTACTTATTAGATGTAGCTCATAAGTAATCAATGAGAAGAACCTGAAGCTTCCTGCCGGGTCCTGGGGGGATGTCTGCTTAGGTTTTAATCTTTGTGATGGTGTTGCATGATTGGTGGAGTTTGGGTAGGAAAATCTGAAACCTCTCCTATAGAGAGGAACTCAGAGCACCTGATGGTGTTCTGGTCCCTGACCACTTAACCCTTATCCTCCTCCTATTTTCTTTCTGGACACACCAGGCGCTGTTTTTTCTGACTCTTGCAAAGGGCTGCTAAAGTATTCAATACCTCTTTTTAGCATTAATATTTCCAACCCACCTCCTGCTGTTCTTTTTTCTTTTTATTATCATTAAATGTTGGAACAGAAAGTTTCCAAGAATGTATTGAAATTACCGGTGCTTCTAGTGATCAGAAGAAGAATGAAACTTGCCAGCAAGACGATTACCTTATTTATTGTTTAATTTCCTTTCTTCCATTCTGTCAGATATCATGTCTTGTATCTGGTATAATAATGTCCAGTGTTGCTTTTGGCTCTTTGAAGTACATTTTATCTTGTTGCAGTACTGCATGGAATGATTCTGTCAGGGTTTCATGCAAGTGATGTGGCATAGGCATATTTTTTAATGGATAATCCTTTCATAATTTTCCATGCTTTCTTGCAGAGAGTGCTTTCTCTCCTCTGTCTTCAGGGACACAAACATTTCTCCGTATATCTTGTTTCACACCTGAAGCTAGTTTGCAGATATTTTTCCACAGAAATGATTGCGTCTCAGACTGTACATGGAAGTGGGGAATTTGAAATCGCAGTTTAAAAATGGAATCTTATAACATTGAATATAAAAACTAGTAGATCATTATTAGATTATTTGCTTTTATTGCAATACACCTGGTAGTGATATACAGTCTGAGTGCTTTGTAGACTTCGAGGGAGGGGCTTGCAGTCCTGACTTGATTGATATTTTTTCATAAAGAGCAACTGAAGACTTTTGAGGTTTATTTGTTTGTTTTATTTTTTTTTTCCAAAATAACCATTTTTCTTGTGTTTAGAGAGGAGGACTACTCTCTGCCATATTAATGAGAACTGTTATAAATTGGAAAAGCATGAAGTTGGGCATCTTGCCATTTGCAAGAAGCCAGTAACACACTGAAAAAGAAAAAGATATTAGATTGTTTTGGGTAGCTTAATGGTTTTTTTTTTCCTTTTTGTTTTTTTTCCAAAGGATCATATGATTATACCAGGCTTGAAATTAAGGGCCACTGCTTCGGACAGTAGATTATGTAACTGATACAAGTGTTGAGTAAGAGACAGAGAAAAAAGAGATGTCTATATTTGAAATTTAAAAATACAGGATATTATATAATAGAAAGGACATTCCCCTTACACACCTGGCAATTTCAGTAACATTTCCTGTTGCTGTAAAAGTTGCTATATATCCATGCCAATTTTAAACATGATTTCCATTAGGCTGACATAACTAATAGCATGTGTTTAGGGGCAATTTTTATTCCTACACAAGTCTCCCTTCTTAGATGGACTGACAGGAATTTGCAGTGTGGGACGACTTGGCCTTGTGGGCAGCTGGAACCCTGTATCTTTGGGATAGATGGAAAGATGGAACTTGGCCTGTCTTTGTACAAAGCCTCTGGTCCAAGGGCATTCCTTTCCCTTGTCTACAAGCCACTTTTAACCTTCATTTGTATGCCTGGGTGACTGGTTGATTCTCTGCTGTGTGTGTATATAGAAGGTCCATACTTCTGTGAGGCTGAGGTATTTGCTTTTGTTTTCTCTGGTCTCTCGTAAGTGGCACCTAATTGTTCTGTCTCTGGACTCTCCCTAGAAGAAGCTTGTTCTGTGGTTTAGATTATTTTTTTCTATTTTTCTTTTTAATTAGAGAAGGGAAAAATGGGAGAAGGATGCTGAAGTAGTCATCTTTTCATAAGTAGAACTATTAGCTCTGAGCTATCCTGCCACAGGAGAGGCGCTTTGGCACCGTGGAAGGGAGCTCCACATGAATGTTAAGTGCTCAGAAGATAAGATTATTTAGTTCAGGAATAAAGACAAAGAATCATTGATGTATTTGGCCTGTGTTTGGAATACTGTTGTCCATACTGGTCCACTCACATGGGGATGGGGGTAGGAAGCAGGAAGACAATTCACTGGTACTGGAGAAGGCCCAGTGAAGGGGAATGAGGAATGAAATAATTTCTGTGGAAAGAAAAAAAATGGCTACACTATGACTTCAACTTGGAAAAGGGAGGACTTAGAGATTAATGATGTGTGAAGAGTGCAACAAGGTTTCTAGGGATAAATTTTTACTCCCATCCAGTATAAGGCTTAGGGGAGCATAATAAAAAGAATCAGTTTCCAACCAAAAGGTAGCAGCTATTTACACAGTTTGTGATGGACCTGCAAAACTCACTGCCAGCAGACTCCGTGGATGAAAGAAATATATCTGTCTTCAGGAGGAGACTGGATAGTTGTGCAAGAGCCCTATTACAAGCTAGTAGAGACAAGTCATGTCAAGCCCAGGAAATACTCTGGAAGCAGTTGAAGGCTAGGACAAGATTATGGGACAGATGTTAGTGCTGCTCTGTCAGCTGCTTAGGCAACTGCTTGGAGACAGACTCAGAGACAATACTGGAATAGAGGGACAATTTAGCTGAGCTGGTGCAGCCATTCACACATTTGGTGGTGATATACAGAAGTGCCTGCTCTTTGCTGAGGGCACATTCGAACTGCTAGGGAGCCTTGTAATGCATGTATGCCCTTCACCATCTCACTTTGAATTGTGTCTGTGATAATCTCATCTACCTGACACAGGAACAAAGAGCACATGGATGAAAGGGAGCCTTTTGCTGTTGCACACTTCCCTAGGAAATATTCAATCAGTAATGTGTGAAAGAGGATGTAGACATCTCTCCGGACTACTTTACAAATGAGAGACAATGAGAACTTATTAGTTCTTTCTGTACCACTGTGGGATAAGACAGGGCTGAGCTGGTTGACTAGTTGGATCCTGGGCAAATTCAAGTCAGGCTTTTGAGTTCTTCCACAACCAAAAACTGCTCAGAACAGCTTCATATTCCATCATGTCAAATAGCCGTTACGAGGGTTCTCTTTGAACTATTTGTAGCCTACTTGTGCCATGCATTGATTGACCTAAAGAACTTAAGTAATTTTCCCTGTCCCATTCTGGTAGGGTTAGTTAACTGTAGTGCAGTTTTTTTCCATTCTGTAGAAATAAACTGAGATAGTAAGTTTTTTTCAGTGATAGGTAAAAAGAAAAGGAGAATAAGGGCACTGGCTACCTTTAAATGAAGGTTTTACTGGATTGCTTTTGACTCCCTAATTTTTGGAGTTACTGACAATGTAATGCATATGCAAGTGGTAATGAGTACCTGCAAAAGAAAAAGAAATCAGTGAGGTGATGAATATTTTTGTACCCATTACATTTTGTACCCATTTTGTACCCATTACTCTTTCCGTTTTGTTTTGTTTTTTTTAAAAAGTGCTATACCATGACAAAAATACTTGTCCTTGTCAGTCATTGTCTTGCTGGCCACACCTGACAAGTAAGACATCATGCATCTTTTACATCTTCACTCAACAAGACTAACTTGTTTCTTGTGACCCTCTGCAGTAATTGTTTGTGCTTCAAGTCATCTAAGTCAATCCGTACTGCACTAACTCACTTCTTTCTCTTGAAGAACATAACTTGGAAAAGAAAGGGAGCACTGTGGCCCCAGCAGCTTTACAGTTTGGTTCTGAGGAATCAGAATACCCTCCTAGAAAAATCTCAATTCTTCACGCTTCTGTGATGTCTGTTAAATGAAGTAATCCAAAGACAAAATTAAATGCTTCAGGAGTCATGGTGTGTTAGCAATTAATTGGAGTTTCTCTCTTGTACCTCTCAGTGTAAACCATCATCCTTTCTTTGCTGGGTTGTGATTTTTCTCTAGAACTGTGAAATTATGATGAATTTGGTCCATGCCTCCTTCAAATCCACTTTTCTTTACACTTAGTATCAGCTTTGAAAAGAAGCTGTTCTTTGCTCAAAATTGAGTTGATGTTTAAATGGTAGTTGGTGGGTGTATGTTCTTACAAGTGTTTCTCTTGTACTTTTTATATTGACTGACTTTCTTAGAACAAGAATGAGATGATATATAGCTGATCCTTTTGAAAAAGGTGTCAGCAACTTGATTTGAATTGTAACATTTAATTAAAGATGATGGTAACATGACTGGAAAAAGCCTTACAACTTTGGAACAATTAATAAGTGTATTTGAAAGCTAGCTGAAAGAAAAATGCTTTGGCTTTTTTTTCCTTTTATTTCCATCCTTCTAAGATCCAAGTTGACATCTGATGCAGAGAAAGAGTCTGTGATGATGTTTGGGAGGAACCTCCGTCAGCTGCTTCTGACCAGCCCTGTGAGGGGCCGTGTTTTGATGGGAGTAGATCCTGGCTACAAACATGGCTGCAAGTTGGCAATTATTTCACCAACCAGTAAGTTTCAATTCCAAACATTTTTGGAAGGACTGATAAAAATATATTCATTTAGAATAAAGATAGTTTCAAAACCTATTTTTTTATCAATTTATTTTTTTGTAAAGCTTTTAGTGCTTTCCGCACATCCTGTCAAATAAATTCCTTTCTTCAGCTAGCTTAAGGTTAAGTTTCTGGCACCTGGATTCCAGTGACTTCTTTGGTGTTATTACTGCTCTCTTAAATAGAATCTAAAATGCCTTCTGCCTTCTTGAATACAGGTTCAAATGATTGTGCCCCTCAGTAGTCAGCAAAGAGAACACCTGGCATTTTTATTGTTTAACAAAGAATTTGAATTTAAATACTTTCTATAATATTGCTTTTTTCATGGCTAGTGTCTTGAACATCTGGACACTTTTTCAGCCCTTTTTGTTTAGTAGTGTGTGTGTTAATGTAAGAAGTCAGAAACATTGTTTTTGAAAAACTTCTTAGTTCACGTATAGAACAGAGCTTTCCCACTTCATCCTGGTCTATTCAGGGGATACACACCTCTTTAGGGCTATGCAAAAACTATTTGTTTTCCTTTTATTTTGTTGTTGCTTTTTGCCTGAGAATATATCCACCCTAGGAGAGTGTAAAGAAAGGTGTGTTCTTTAGAAGGCAATAAAGGTGAGGTAAATGATTATGAGCTTTCATTGCAGCATTAGCTATCAGTACTAATTAATATAGTTCTTTCCAAATGTGATACGTGGGATGATGACAGGAGCTAGCATTGGAATTCTAGAACTCCTGTACTGCAAGTCCTTAGACTTTCTAATTTTTATCACTCTTTACTGGATTTTTAAATTGTACTACACTAGAACAATAAATCTTTTATAGTAAATTGCTGGTTTTCTCTGTGATGTAATACATTATATGTGCTGATAGGTTTAGATGCTCATTACTTGTTATGGGAATATGTCTGCAGGGAACTACAAAATGTATTAACTTGTTTTTCTTTGCCAGCCAAAGCAATTTTGTCCTATGCCCACCATACATTTCTTCTAAATGGATATAAAGATCAAAGGGAAAGATGGCTTATTAAGACGCTTTCTTTGTGAATCATCAAATTAACTTCAGTAGTTGTGCAGGATATAGCCTTTGGACTTTTGTAGGTTTAATCAAATGGCTTTGCCTTTCATTCTAGGTCAGATACTTCATACTGATGTAGTTTACTTGCATTCTGGTCAAGGATTTCGTGAAGCTGAGAAGATAAAGAGGCTTCTGCTACAGTACAAGTATGCTAAAGAAACTTCCATTTATTGCTCTTTCTTACGAAACAAAATGAAAATCTTCACTATAGAAATACTTGAGTGCAATAAGAATTCTGCTGATTTAACTGGTGGTTTATTTTTAGTCAGTTTCAGAGCTTGCTTTTTCTTTTATGCTCATGCTTTTGCAGTACATAGAAGCACATGAAATCAAGCCATGGCTATGAGTAAGGCTGCGTGCTATGAATGTATCCCCATAAAACTGTTAATCTATTTATTTTTGGAAATAGAAATTAGCATTCAGCTAAGAAATAAGTTTAGCCTTCCTCTTCCTATCCCCCTCAACCCCCAAATCACTCATCAGTCTTTCCCTGTTCCAAAAGCCACATTAGGTTTTGGTAGAGTTTTGTCAAGCAAAGGAAATCCTGCAAAGGTAGCTCTCCAAATGGAATTAAGAACAGGGGCAGCATGATTGAATTACCACAATATACAGACCAGTTTGTCTATAAGCATTAGATTGACTTCAAACAAGGTCATTTGGTGGCTGACTGGCTGTGGTGTGGGCAGTCAGAGGGAATGACTTCGCAAGCTGTTGGAAACTATGATATTCCCGTTAAGGACTTAAGATGCTGATTGCTTTAGCTTCTGCTCTTTTTCATGACTCATACCAGATAAGGGAAATACGAGGTGAAAGTGTTTGAGGACTATAAATAACATTCCATTTATTAATATGAATATTAATATTAATATTTTTGGATTTTCTGCTTATATTATCACTGTACAAATTATCCCATTACAAATAAGTGAAAATTTTTGACTCATCTCATGAACTGTCACATTGAAAACCTTTTAAACACAATGTGATACTTCTAGGAATGTTTTCTCGTTACATCTGGGCCTTGTGTTATGTAAAATCAGATGTATTGGTCACTGTGGTGGATTGAATACTATGCATGAAAAGCTTTAAAAGAATATTTAAGAATAATTGTTTGGTTTTTTTAACCCGCACAAAGCTGCAGCACTGTTGTGATTGGCAATGGCACAGCCTGCAGAGAAACAGAAGCTTACTTTGCTGACTTAATTATGAAGAAATACTTTGCACCGCTGGATGTTGTTTACTGGTAAGATCCCTTTGCTGGGATGTTATTAATTGGTTCAGCATATTTTAACTTAAAAGGTAGTTTTAGAGGTAATTATTCAAGTATTTCTTTTTGCTGCCTTGTCTGTATTTGCCAAACTTGACCCAAGGTTCTAGCCAAAGAAAACTGGCTGTGTAGCTCTTTGAAGCGTGACCGTAGTTATCCTGAGTCAGTAAGAGAGACTCCTGAAGCATTTTATTTTTCCTTCCTGAGGTTCACTCTGTTGCTATTATCATTGTAACAAAGTATGCGAGAATAGCAGCACTAACAGCTAAGGACCAGTTTGGCACTGTGTAGTTATTTCTTGATAAATGAGGTTTAACTGCACATGATAAAGCTTCTGTTGTCTGACTGCAGTATGAAATGCTTGGTAATCCTATGGGAATTAAATGATCTGGAAATAAATATTGTGTTAATACCAAGTGGAGAGTAGTGAAGATATTTATCCTTTCCAGACTAAAAATTTTATCCATTAGTTTGTTGAATTTGAACTGAAGTATTGCTTTGGATGGAAACTGTATTATATCACTTTCTTTTCTACCATGCAGAACTGTGGAACTCCTCTCTTTTTTCTAATTCCCACCTTTATTTTTTTCTAAAGTATTTTTTGTGATTTACATTGGATTGTCTCTTGTGCTGACATTTAACAGCAGTATTTAGTTTTCAGTCTTAGCATACTGAAAAAAGTTTTCTCTATTTTCAAGAAGGTTATGGCCTTTTGCTGTTCAAACTATTCTATACATTTAAAGGTGCCTTTTTTTCATAAATTAGGAAGTGGCCTTTCAGGTATGTTTAACAAATGTGTTGTTTCTACTAACTTATGATGTGATTGCACTTGTTCTTTGTTTCTGTGATCCTGAAGTAAATCTGCGCAAGATTCCATTCTTAAGTCACTCTTTTATTCCAGGAGATGTAGGAAAGGTTTTCTAATTGTGACTGTTTGTGAAGGGAAGAGGCTATTCAAGCTTCTGAAAAATTAGGCATCCTCTTTACTGAGTCCAACACAAAAACAGTGAATGTTTTATGACTGTAGAGAGTGCAAAACACTTCATACTGTGTGGGTTTTGGCAAATGGTTAATTTCACTATTGTTCACTTAATATACCTTAAAAATCCATTATGTTGCTGTAAGCACTTTGTCTGAAATAGTGGTTTTGTTTCTTTATTGGTCATATACACAGAAAAATTTATTTATATGATACTGTGATTGTTGTTTTTCTCACTGTGTTTACCTCTTCTGATTTAATATTTTCTTCCTGTTTATAGTTCAAGATGACAAAATTTTCAAAGTAGTACTTAAGTTACCAAGTTCTTAGAACTGATAAAAGCTCTTGTGTAATAGGAATTAGTATAAATGCTGTAAGGCAGAAGTCAGCTTAACAAATCTGTTACTTTCTCTAGTAGTGACCAATAATTTTTTAACCTTTCACTTTCTCCAAAACTTCTGATATTTGTAACAAAAATCTATTACTGCAATTGCTTAACTTGACACGTTATATCCTGAAAATTAACATAATCAAAAATATTTTTCTTTATTTAAATATTTATGTTGTTAATGGTTTTCTTGTGTTGTGCTTATATGGCAAAGAGGTAGTCCATACTTCAGAATTTGTGTGCAGAGCCATGAGGTACTCCATGTTCAAGCAAAGTGATTTTTTTTTTTTGTACTTCATGCTATAGGTGACATCTGGGGCTCTTGAACTTTGTATACTGCTGTCTGTGTGTGATTTATGTATTTTAGTTTACAGACAGGCTGCATTTGCAGTGCTTGTCCTTCACATTTTGTCAGTCTGTTCTGAGCTTTCTCATAAGGATCAGGGTTCCCATATATCCCTTTCTGATAAACTAGTTTCATGTGCATCTCATTGCTTTATCCAATGTTGGGGTTTCCAAGCCATGCTGCTGAATGCTGCAAGGCAGCTACTTTTTCCTTTCTAGCTCCAGAAGGCATTAATCTCCTTGTATTTCTTACTAACAGGAAGGAACGATGAGTCCAGCCATCCATTCCCCACTTCTGATAATCCAGTGAAATGCTTGGAAGTTATGTCAGTCTGAGTTAAAAATGTGATACTTGCTAAATGAGGAGCAATTAGTACAGTGTTACTGTTTGAGCAATAGGTGACAGTAAGTGTACGTTGGGATAACTGTTATACATTTTGAGGGGAACTGTGAAAGGTGACTTGGAAGAATATGCTCTGCTGATCCTCTTCTTTTTAAATAGTAAAGTCCTCTAGAGTATGTGCTTTCAGATCACAAACAGCTTTTCTGCTTCCATGTTTGAAGTCTTTCCTAGATTAGGTTGTTTTCTCATGGTAGGCATTTTTTTTAAAAAGTATGAGGACTTTGTTTATACATAGGCTGAATACAGATCTCTCATCACTTCTGTGGAAACCTGTGTATGCTTTTGGATGAAGTGATATTTATGAATTGTTTTTCAGTTAAAATCTGTAAAAAATAATTTCAGCCATTGTTGGAACAGTTAATTCTTAAAGAAGGCCTGCTTCAGCAGCTTGCAGTTGTAAATAAAGAATGGATTTGCTAATCAATATAGTTCTTGAACTGTGGGGAAAACAAAGCAACAAAGAACTCCAAACAAAACAAAACAACCTAAACCCCCTAGAACAAAAAACCCCATCCAGTACTTTAACTGTAACAGAATGAGTCAGTTGCATCTAACATGATACTATTTCCCAAGCTTTCAGCCCCTCACAGGGGTGCACTGAGCTGCATCAAGGTGGAAATCCTTGCCCAGAAAAACAGAGCTCAGCTCATTGCTGTGTGCAAATTTTAGAGAATTACTAATTGTGTCCGCCTTGAAAATTTTTTTCCCTGGTGTAGTCCAAATGTAAAGGGGCTTGGCCAATGAGTTAGACACTCAGCATAAGCTGTTGTCCAGAAAGGTGGCTGAAGGGGAGATACTACAAACTTCAGCTTCCTTTGGAAATATTAGCAATGGAGAATAGGATCAGGAATGATTATAAAAAAACCCAAAATCTGCTCATACTTTTCTGTCTAGTTCATGATATAGAGCTTGAAATCATGCATTTCCAGGGAAATGAGACAGTAATAGAATATGCAATTTCAGAAAGGTGTGTGCAGTTGGTGCATGCATGAATAATGAAGGCTAAAGATTATATATGAAAAGCAAGTGATTAAAATAAAAATACTTAGCAATGGCAAATATAAACTGCATAGAGTTTTACTGAAGTTTCCCAAAGAAAAGACAAATCAGTGGAGACGGTAGTAGGAAATGAGGCATATGGCATGATTTTTCATGTGGCTTTAAAACCTGTCTGGACTCAGCTTGACAGTTTTTGATTTAAAGCAAATATTTTTCACTATTTTTGTAACTAACGTGCTTTCAGATAGCTACATCCAACCTAAATAACTACAGGACTTTCTTTTCCTTTTTTTTTAAATGTAGTTTCCCTTTTAGAGCTGTGTTTATTGACTTAGATTAGGATTGGACTAGAGCCAGGGACAGTCATATCTAGTCTTTGGGTTTTTTGTTACAAATCAGTTTTTGTTACAAGGTTCAATAAATATTTTTTGATTATTTATGTTAGTTCTATTGTGAGTTCTTGCCAAAGATACATTGTATTATAACCAAAACAGATGTTCTAGTTAAGACAAGTGTATTTGTTTTAACAGGACTAGAAATGTAAATGAAACAACATTGTGTTCAGCATTAACATGGCAGATGATGAACTTATAGGATTTCATTGACCTTTTTGGATTAAATGAAAATCTTGAAAAAATATTTCAGGAATCTGTTTGTCTTTGATTGCTGTCAGTTTGAGGCATCTTGGAAATGAAAGCTAACTGAATGACAGGTGAACTATGCTAAAGCAGGACAAAACAAACATCTCAGTCTTTGTTTTTGGCAAAATCAAATCACAATTTCTCTTTCAGCCTCAATGGTTTTGTTGTCACAATACAAGCATTCTTACTGGTCTGACTCTTCTTATGTGCTTGCTGCATTAATGCACACTCAGAATAAAGTACTTCAGCTTGTATTTAAAAGAAAGTTTGATAAGTGTCAGGAGTTGTTAATTGTTTTCAACATGCAGCATAGAATGCAGCCAGGCAAGTATATTTTTTGTTGCTGTTTAGATGGGTTGGTGTTTAATTTCTGTCTACTTGGTTTTAAACTTGATGTAAAATCCTTTTCTGCCACTTACAGCAAAATCTTTTCTTACTCTCAGGACTTTATACGCAATGTAATTAATAATTTACTGCTGTTTAGGTTCAAACACTTCTGTACTGTGACAAATAAGGGAAAATCTGTAATGTCTTGTAAAGTTCTCATTGGGTTTTCTTTAATGTTTAAATTATCTGCTTTAGAATACTTAGAAATGTTCTAAGGTAGAATAGGACTGTAATACCTTTTGAAGTTAGACCTTGGTGGCAAGAAATTGATTTAGAAATGTTTGTTCTAGGGGATTTTAGGTCCACTTGTATTTTATAGGTGTCTGCACATGCTTTAAATATCCTTTTCAATTTAAATGTGTGTTTTATGTTGTTGAATATCTGCATTATGCTCTCTCAGGTTTAACAAATGCCACTTTCAAGTTCCATGCCTCTACATTTCTAATGTTACACTAGCTTAATTCCCATTACTTTTCTGCTTCATAGCACTCGCAGTTTGAAAGGGACCTAACATTCGGGTTCACATTATGATAATTAGGTTTCAAAGCAGTGTGGGGGGATTAAGATGTCTGAAGTCTAGTTGCCGAATAAAGTTCAGAACTACTTGTAAAACTTGTTTGAGTGGTTAACAGAAGTGGTTTTATTTATTCAGTGCTCATGCAGCATTAATCCGTATTTCATCAGGTACCCACAGTGCTGTAACTCTAGATATGACCTTGGGACTTAATTTACCCCATCTCAGTTTTCCTTATTAATGTGCCATGAAAGAGGTACATGAAAGATAGCCAACTTCAAAGCACTTTTTCAAATAAAGTGGTTGATATGAATCCTCTGGTATTTAACACTGTCTGTCAAATGTTTCAGCTGGTTTGCATCCTTTTACAAGCTATTGCTTGCTGCATTAATGCAGTTTTTTCAAGTCTGTTGAGAGTATGAAGGGGGTAGGGATATGGGAAACTTCATTCCTTTTTCTTTTTGATTGTGTTTCCTTTAAGCTGTTATTTTTGTCTGTTAAGCTATATAACTGTCTTGATGACACATTTATGTACACACACCTACACACCTTAGGTCATTAGTTGTCTGATCCAGAAGGTGGAAGGTAGTTTGGAAAGTTTTGCCTAAAGGAATACATATTTAGCAGAAACAATGCACACATCTGAAATATGCACTGATGAACCTTTGTTCTGCTTTTTGTCTCTTTCAAGCTCTAGTGGAGTCATGAGAAGTCCTAAACAATGAGGAACTACTTTGAGGAACAAAGAGGTTTAAAATGTGTGTGAAGAAGACATAGTCAATGAAAGCATTTTAAATTATGTAGTTATTTCTAGCCAAACTGTCTTTCGTCCCTTGCTTAAAAATTATGTTCTGTTGTGATTATTTACCACAGCTGAATGATCATGCATACTTCAAATGAAAAATCATTTTGCATGTACTTATATTTAGAGGAGACAGTCCTGTAAGTTGGAACCTCACTCTGCATAGAGATGACTTCCTCCTACTTGTCTTGGTTGTTCATAACTTGGGTAGTAATTTATCTATTGTTCGGTACAAGATGGACTGGAATGAGTGTCTGCATTTAAAATAGGATCCAGTGCTTGTTCCTGGTGTATCCATAGACTGGTATCTATGTTGAGCTGGACTCATACTACGTTCAAAATGGGAAGTTCAGAGGTCATCTTTGGCTTTGAAGCAAGGGTTCACCTCTGCCCCAGCTGTAGCCACCCATACCATCTCTAGCTGTGTTTTTCTGAGGGGAGGGAAGGAAATGGATAAGCAGTGAGGTTGTGATGGGGCAGTTGAAACAAGAGGTGGTAATTTCTGGCTTGCATAGCATGAATTTGAAACTTTTTGAAGCAAACTGTATAAATGATACACTTGACAATTATGGAGCTGTCTTAGATATTTCAGAGAAATAATTCATAATTTTCAGGATGAGAACAAGGACTAACTGGAAGTATTGCAATGTAGATAGAGATTATTAATTCCTTGAAGTTCAGAAAAAGAGTAAGTTGCATATGGAGTCTAGATTTCAGCAATGTGAAGGCAGGGGGTCGGGAAGCAAATGTTACTAGTGAAAGAAATGTAAATCTTAAGGAAAAAGTCAATTTTCTCAGAGCACTGGGGCATGTCACTTGACTTATGTCCAAGGCAATCTGTTGGAAAACAGTGTGTGGGGAGAGAGGAAAGTTTTGTGCAACTTCCCTTCTGTGTGTTCTCTTTCTAGGAGTTTATAAAAGTTATGCATTCTCAATATGTAAATCTCTTCAAGCTTTAAGGCTATAGCAGAAAGGGAAGATTTTAGGATAGGAAGCCATTAAATGTGTGACAACATGTTTAAGGGCAGTAATGCGTTCTCTTCCGTTAGAGATGTACTAATCTCAAATATACTTTTGCAAATCAGATAATTACAGTGAGAAATTGAACATGATAAATTCTTTCCCTCCTTTGTTTTCTCACAGAGAAGCCATTTATATTTAGGATTGCAAAATGAATTCTCTATTTTCAATTTTGTGCCCCACTGAGCAGTAATTTGAACACAGGCTGTTTTCTTGCAGATCTTTGCTATTTTCAGATTAATGAAACATCTTTTTTTAAGATAATCAGCTAGAATTCATCTAGTATTGCAGTACAACAGAAGTCAGGTGAAAAGGAAAAACCCTCCAAAACGATTTGCAAACACAAAACAAGAAGTTGTTGGAAAGGTAAAAGTTTATTGAGAAACACCAGAGAAGAAGATAACAGTGAGCAAGAGCTACCATTTCTGCACAGAGTATGCCCATCAGGCCCCCTGGGGGCAGTTTTTGCATGTGTGTATTGCATGAAGTATGTTTGTAGAGCAAGACTAGGAGTTCTCCTAAAACTCAATTAAGACAAAATCAGATTTAGTCTTAATTTAAATGTACAGCACTGGACTAGTAAAACTATACTGTGAGTAGGGAATTTTATCTTTTGGGTGTGTTTGACTTCATTAGTAGAAGTCTTTAAAACTATTATCACTTCACATTGTATGCTGGTCAGTGTGTACAATGCCATCTCCTTTCTTAAGGGCTTTCTGTGATAACAAATTCCTCTGGCCTAAAATCTCTTGTTCAAGGCTGTTTCCAAAGCCCAGAAATAAAAAAGGTTTTAATAAATTTTAGGAAAATGACTACATCTGCAATTTCCTAGATTGCTCCAGTCAAACAAAGGAGAGCAGCAAGGATGGTGAAGGCCTTGAGGGGAAGCCGTATGAGGAACAACTGAGGTCACTTGGTCTGTTCAGCCTGGAGGAGACTGAGGACAGACCTCACTGCAGTTACAACTTCCTTGTGCGGGGAAGAGGAGGGGCAGGCACTGATCTCTTCACTCTCATGACTAGTGGCAGGACTTGAGGAAATGGCCCGAAGCTGAGTTGGGAGGTTTAGGTTGGATATCAGGAAAAGGCTCCTTCACTCAGAGAGTGGTTGGGCACTGGAACAGGCTCCTGAGGGAATGGTCGCAGCACCAAGCCTGACAGAGTTCAAGACATGTTTGGATAATACTCTCAAGCACATGGTGTGACTCTTGGGGATGGTTCTGTGCAGAGCCAGGAGTAGGACCTGATGATCCTTGCAGGTCCCTATCAACTCAGCTTCTTCTGTGAAAGAAAACTAGTTAATTTCTTCTTGATACTTCTGAGGAGACAAGTTACATAACAGGATAAAATGAAGCTTTTTATTTCAGACTCAAGTGATTTAGATTATTTAGTGTGGTTACAACTTTTGAAGTTTTTCTGTGCTTTTTGGTCAACACCACAAGGTTCTTACCAGTTTAATGTAATAGAGAGAAAGCTCTTATTTAGCAGAATGAACATAACACAAGGCATTAGTATAAAATGCCCACTTCTCCCATAATTGCTGTGTTTATTTGGGTCAACATCCTTTTTTCTCTCAAGAGTTACCAAACCACTCTTCATTGCTGTTGACACGCTCTTACCCTGTTTGCAGTATCAGTAGAGATACCAAAGGATGGAACTTTAAAATCACCGTGAAGGGCTGTGTGCAGGTCTCAGCACTGCGCGCCATCTTGTACTTCTTGGCAGGAGAAGGCAAAGAGCCTTTTGTTGAGACGTGTCTGAGTGGCTGCCAGGGTCAAGGGATGGCTCAAGGAATGCAAGAAGCTTGAGGAAGTGGTGCAGAAAGAATGAGTGCAGTCAGGGAATAAGGGGCATGGCACTTTGAAGGTGCTTTCTCTAGACAGACACACTGAAGTACAGCCTGTGGGAACTTAGTACATCTGTGACCTCATTTGAGCTGTGTGTTCCTTGCCTGTTCAGTGCAGCAGGTTATGTCAAGAGAAATTTCCCACTCCTGTTCCCTGATCATTTGTGAGCATGAATGGGTGGTGTTCAGCCCAAGCTTAAAATTGAGGTTTGGACTTCAGCTGAGAAATGTGACCTAATAACATAATATTGCTTCTCAGACTGAGCATTGGAGAAGACTCCTAACAGCTGCACATAGGAGTTTTTTCCCAATACTATGTTTATTAATTTCTTTTTAAGCTGGAGTGAGCGAAATACCCTTGTTTCATGTATCTCCAGAGTGTGTTTGAAAATGCTGTCTATTCATCAAAAGGCATAGAAGGTTGGGGTTTGATATGTTAGTGTGAGGTTCCACATGAAGAAAATGAGTGAAGCTTTAATAATCCAAGCCTTAATTGTCCCAAACTTGGTATTGATACTGATTTCAAACAAACAGAAAAGCTTAGGCTTTCAGGTAAGCTGCTGCAGCAGCTTTTTAAGAGCTTCCAAAATGAGCATGTGTGGTTCTGTAGTTTCAGGTGGCTTCTTTTTCTTTGAAGTAACATGTGTGGTCGGCCTTAGTTTCTGCCGTAGTGGAAACGGAATGTAGTCAAATTTGGATGTTATCTGATAGAACAGGTTGGGAGAAGGTGACTGGGCTGAATAATGATGGTTCTTTGATGTATTTTTGATTTGCAGATGATTGAAATGTACTGATGGCAGTGTAAAAAATCACTCCAGAAACTGTAAGCCTGCTTGCAGTGGGCTGTGCTCTTCCATGTCCTATTTTAAACATATTGGAAGTAGCCTTTGAACTACAGGTTGAAAACCATTGGGTTTGGACCTGAAAATATCAGAAAATATGAAGTATTTTAAATAGATAAAATTCTCCTTATCATTTGTATTTGTAGAACTTAAATTATGGGAATTTAATTATGGAAAATTGGAGTGTGGTTCTTGTTTCCCATGTGTGCATTTTAAGCTGCTGGTCTTCACCCATTGCCTAGATGAAATAGAATTGCTCCACACTACTATGGTATTGTCATGCTAACCACAAAGTCTTTGATACTGGAAGTGAATGTAAATTTAAAAATTTCATTTTGTGTGAATATGGCCTTTCTAAAATAAATGATGCTTGTGGCATTTGGGATATTACTCTATTATCCTTCCTATACATAAGAGACATCAGAAACACGTTTGTGTGTTTTATGTGACTGTGTCATGAAATAGCTATTAGTAATTGGCAATTGGTATATTTTCACTAGTAAAGATTGGGAAACTTCATTTAGGCTCCTTACTAAGTAAAGAAGCTCCAGCAGGAGCTATTTGTGAAATCCTGTCAGGAGTTAATTTAACTGGAAGCATGCAAATACAGTGTGATTAATAGTGAGAGCATCCAGATGAAAATTACATAAATACAAGATTATTTGTAATGTACTAAGACAGAGAGTTATTGCACAGTCAGAGCTGCTTGTATATTTGGATAGTGTTTTGTCTTCAAGTAGACATTCTGTAAGAACCTAATGGAGAAGTAAGCATTTTTCCATTTGTGTGAGTTTGCCAGTAATATGTTTTTACTTAAGCTGAGATTCTGCCAAACTTCATACCTATTCATTTGTAAAACCACATTTGCTGTTCTGCATTTCAACTCTTACTGGGCGTCCTTTATTGTTGTGAGATGTGATATATGGATTTACTTATTTATTTAAACTTACTGTGCTATTATCTTTGATGCTGATAGCAGAAGCTTAGAATAGGCACTTAGATTACATTCAGCTGCCAAATATTAGATATCTTAATTTCAGTGTCTTCTAGCTATCAGAGAGGTTCCTTGGGGATGAAATTTTTCATCCTAAGTCATAAATGCTTTCATTAGTGGGGAAAAGTTTCTTTATTCTTTGAAGTATCAATACTGTTGAGATCTGGTAAAAATGAAAGTTTGTGGGCAGATTCTAAGTTTAGATAGAAATCTCCCCCCAAAATATTATCAGGGTTTTTTTTAGTCATAAACCTCAGGAAATTGCCTCCTGTACTACTGCTAAGGTCCCCCAGTGCTAGGGAGAGCAACTGGTGCAAAAAAGACAAAATGCCTTGGATTTTAGGAAGATTTGAATACTGAACGTTTATGACCTCTTGGTATCTGATACCCCGAGAATCTTCCAGAACTGAAAAGCAAATGCAACATGTCTGTCAGTAAAGCAAGAACTTTCCCTCTGCAGTTACCTGAAATAGCAATTTCTCTTCCTGATGTCAGGCTGTCGGCTCTTACGGGCTGTTGGCAGTGCAGGAGTGAGTGCTGCCAGTGTTGCACTTTCCCTCGGAGTAATTTTGTGTGATGCTGAAACTGGAGGTTATGCTGGCCTGGACTTATTTAACTTTTCTTATCAACAAAGTGCATGGCAGTCTTAAGAGCTCCATGAATGACATTGAAAGAAGCCACAGCAACAGGAGATACTTCAGCACACTTCTGCTTTTTTCAGGGCATGAGAGGCAGAGAATATAATATAGACATGCTGTGTGTCTCAAAGGGACTTTGAGTAGGTTATTTCAGCTTGAAAAGGGATTAGACTTAGATGACTGCAGTTGTCATGTGGTTGTAACTGAGGGTGCCTATTGAGGATAATTCCTTTCTATAACTGAATCCCAGCAGTTTTGTCAATGATGAGTAAGTGGAGAGAGGCACAAATGATCCGTTTGTCATGGTGAGTGATATGGAGGCGAGAAAGTGCTCCTGCACGGAGACATCAAAATGCACAAGCTGCATGAAGCATCTTCAGTACCTGCCCCTTCTGCAGCAACAATGAGCAAGTGCAGGGGAGAGGGCAGAGAGGAGAGTGTCATGTTGGCTTTCTTCTTCCTTTTCAGTTTCGGTGTCAGATTGGTGTTGCTTGGGTGACTCCATGCACGGTTGTAAATGTAATCATGTCCATCTAGCAGTTCTGCATGTTCAGATATTTTCCTTTCCTTATAATACCTAATGCTCCTGAAAGTAAATTTGTTTCTCACGTAGAAATAACATTTTTGCTTTAATCCTATTTGCAATTGTAACTAGTATCAGTTTCTAATTAAATCAGATTTTTTTCTGTAGCAGCAAATACTATTCAAACAGCTCAGCTGTCTGTGGATGTTTCTAAATAAAAAGCCTGGAGATGGGGGCGATGATGTCTGTCTATAAGCTGTTATAGATATTGCTTATAATAAATTGGCTTTTCACATAAAACTTCTCTCTCAAATCTAATTAAATTTATACTTTCTAAAACTTCCTTGGCAGCCAAGGCAACATGCCTACTGCGTGTTCAGTTCTTTTATTGGGTTGAACTAGAACTAACATTTAGATAGAATACATTTTGACATTTGAATTTGATGTAAATGTTTCATGGAAACATGCATCCTCTATGGGTGATTCTCTTGTCACCGTTATGATGTTGTACTGTAAATACACTTTGTAAGTGGGCTTTCAGTAAAATCAGTGATGCATTTATTGCTTTTTCCTGGTCTATTTTTCCTCATAGTATAAAACTACAGCTCAGAGTTACTTTTTTTTAATTAAAGATATTTTCTAGAAATTTGTCATTTGTAAGTAAATCAAACTGGATATTCCTGTGTTACTTCTCAGTGATTATGTCTTTACAAAAGGGAATGTTAACTCTGATTTTCTGCTGTAAGGGTAAATAGAAAGAGACATTGTCAATTTGAATGTTTTAAAATGAATTAATTTTGATATCATGATATAGTATCTTTTTTAATATATCCTGTTTTTCTAGCTAGCAAGAGCAGTAAAAAGACTTTTAAAGGAATGTTTAACTCCTTTTAAAGGAATGCTTAAGGCTCTCCTATTGACTATTCCTCCCCCTGCTCCTGTAGGAAAATGGCTCTGCCATCATCCTGCTGGCTTGTACCTGAGTGTCCGCAGGCACTTGGTTGTAGCTTTCTCCTTGGGTGAGCTGGTTGATGATCTCATGGCCTTTCTGGAGAAGACCACTCACTGAAAATGAGTGAGTCTGAGCTCATTATTAGCGGATCAAGCTAGAGGAAATTATTTTTCCTCTTACTGGCTTCTCTTTGGTAAAGCAGTTACAGTAGATTGTAAGTTACTGGACTTCTTACACTAACAGGAATAATGTTTTCTGATTGAGACAAGATTTTAAGCCTGGGGTTGTTCTGGTGCTACGTGAGAAGAAAAAAGTGGTGGCACCTAATTCAAAGCAGATTTTATTCAGTTTTATGGTTTGTAGGAAATTTCTTCCAGGTTTTTACAAAGTAAAGATAGAGATGAAATGCTCATTTGTGTCAATATATTTTATTTAGTATGAGATGCATACAATGCAAAATTGATTATTTTTGGTTCAACTGCAAATATTAGCATTAGGAAGCAAAGCTAATCATTGGCTCATATTAGATTGTGATAGAACAAAGTTTATAATTAGTACAGTGGACTTTGAGCGAGATGCTTTATGTAACTTGTCTTTCGGTCATCTGGAATACCAGTTCTAACACACAGTACAGGCTGAAGTCTCAGTGATGACAACAGGTCTTGTCAGAATTTTACTGGAGTATATATGATTTGCATTCATGTCTATTCCTTATTTATAAAGTATTTGTAGGTTAGTTTCCATTGGATTTAATGACAGAATACAAGTTTGGGATTTCTTCTTTAATATGCCACACTCAATATAATTAGATTGCATAAATCACATCTTGCATGTGGTGATGGTGGTGTTGTGAGCCTTTATGAACTTCAGAGGAAGTCAAGACTTGGAGCTTATGCAATGTGTTTGTTCTGGTTCTCAGGGTTTGATTAAACTCAAATCCCAGGACATGCCAGTTTGTGGTATTAGTAATCTTAAAGCATTATTTCTATATTTTTTAAGAAAATATTTCAAAATCTTGACAGAATTTTGAACATACCCATCTGTGGCTAATTTTATAAAATAATTTCAAATATATAGTTTAGAAATAGTTATGTGGCATTTTCGGATTAAATTGTCCTTTGTGCAAATTTATATAAAAAAAAGGATAGTGGCAATTTGACCCTTAATATTAAAATCTACACTGACAGTTCCTTAATATAATATGGATCTGAATTTAGCTGAAGTTTTGTTTGTGCTTAGACTGGGAAGTCTATCCTTCCTTGTGGGGCCAAGGGGAATATTTAATGTTTGTGCCGTGTTCTTTTGGTAGAGGAGGAGCCTGTTACCCCATCTCTGCAGTGGATGTAGGAAATCCTGTCAGCCTTCTACCCAGCTGCCTGGTCCGAGCCCTGGGCTGGTCCCGTGCGGGTCTCGGCTGTGCTGTTGCACGTGGTGATGCTGGTGTGCGAACGCGAGCCTCGCGCCGCTCTGGCTCGGGGCCGTGGGCACGCTGACAGCAGTGGCACTGCTGGCCTGGCTTCCAGGGGCAGGCTGAGGACAAGGCTTGGCTCTGCCACCTCCTGCAGTAGCCAGCAGAGCCGAGCAGGCGCCCGGGGGCAGGAGATGCTCTGCCGTATTAAAGGGTGCTGCGTATCCCACGCTGGCATATGTTCTCCGTAACCCCCCGTAGGAGCTGTCTGCGTCAGCCAGAGCCCTCCAGGCCCTGCACTGCTCCGCTGCCAGGGAGTCTCTCTCAGATAACCTCTGGTTCTCATCTGGACAATTATTGTTTTAATATGGTGCTGTCTCTTCCATAGCCCTGATCTCCAAATTATTGTTTTGTTGGTTTTGTTGTTAATTTTCTTTAAAGTAACAGCTGTTTAATTATCAGCTGCAAGAATAGTCTTAGCAGGTTAACATCAGACAGTGGAAATTAAGTGGGCCTACTCTGTTACTGCTGGAATCAGCAGGGTACATATTTCCATTAATTTAATTTTTAAACAATTTCATGTTTTCTTTTTGCCTACAGCATTTGAGGAAGCTGGAATTGTTTAGTAAGTTCTCAGTGCAGCACTGTTTTTGAAAACAGAGTTTTGACTCTTAAAATCTCCATTTATTTATGCCCCACTGTTCCAGGGAAAGTATGTGCTTTTCTGAAGTGTATATATGGTGCTAAATTTTTAAACTGCCATTGAAAAAAACTTTGAACCTCAGCTTAATACTATCAAAACATTAAGTCTTAGCTACAGAGGATCCAAATTTCTTGTTAATATATAGTAGGTTTTAGAGTTTCTGTTCATGGAAATATTTGAAACCTGACTGGACACAGCCCTGAGCAGCTTGCTTTGATTTTCCCTGCTTTGAGTGAGAGTGTTAGACCAATTAATCTCCACAGGTGATTGTGACTGTGATTCAACCATTGTGATTCCGAGGCATTCAGAAGTTTCCAAAAGCTGAAAGAATCATTCCAAGACCCTCACTCTTCATTGGTGGCTTGTCTTGCAGGATCTAGGCATAAGAATGATGAGCAATGTAGAGAAGTAGATGTAGGATAGATGCTCATTGTCCACATGGCAGGGTAGAAGAACTGAGCATGAACTTCCTGGTGCAAACTTTGGCATCTGTGAGAGAGAACAACCCAGTTATATTTGAAAAGAATGAGTTGCCCATTATAGTTTGGTTAGTGTCTTTGTTTAAAATCGTGTAACTGACCTACAGCTTCTCAAATGTTTCTAAGAGACTTTCCCATTATAGAGTAGGGTGGGGATGAAAAAGAGGGGTAATAAGGTTAAAAAAAAAACATGTCCCAAGATGGTGTTCTGCAAAATATGTGTTGTTGGGCTCACAAGTAATTAGATGTATAAATGTGTTAATGCACCTTCACACTATTGTAAGGAATTCTATTGCTAGAATTGTAGTTGATTATTTAAGTGCTATGTAGCATATCTATGACTGGAGAATCATTTTGAAAATTGTGGTGTAAAAAGTAGGACATAAAATAGGCTGCATTTTTGTGATTTAGTAGGTGTAAGGATCTCTTAAAAACTAGAAAACCATCTTATCCTGTGCTTACATATTTGGATAACTAATAAAACAAAAAGACTATAGTTGGGATTTTCTTTTCAAATCTAAACGTAATTGGTTAGAAATGAAGCATGAGAAATTTCTGTCCAGAAGATTTCTTTTTAAAGGGTTTGTAACTGAATGAAAAATGTCTTTTAAATGAAGTGGTCTTTCAGCATATGTTTATGCCAGTTCTAGTGATATTACTCATGGAAAGTCTCCTGTGTGGATCTGTCACAATCTAAGGGAACAAATTATTCCTTTTTAAGAGAAAGGGGAAAACTAATATAGGACTACCTAACTGAACTTTTCTTTCACTAATGCCAGATACCTATTTTTGTCAGTTTTTTTCCCCCCTTTTGGTTACACTCTTATGAAAGGAGTTTGTTGTCTCTAAAAGCATGGAATTCATTACTCTATTTCAAGTTTGTGGGGATTTGGTCATTACTTTTATTTGTGGGATTTTTTTCACAGAGGTTGATACATACTTCTGTTTGTAAAACAAAATGAATGAGAGGGTGTCCACTGTTGTAAATGGCTAAAGGATAAAATATAGTATACCTCATGTTTAGCTCACTTTCATTTGGAGATATTTTATTCAGATCTCTTACTGTAGATGGCCAGCAGTTGCATATGAGAGAAGTAAAATAATAGTATTTAAAACTATGACAATGGGGAGACGAGAGAAGTCATGGACGAATGACAGAGGCCTAGAAAGAGAACAATAGGTAATTTAATAACAAGGCAGTCAAGCTACTTATGTTGCTCTACAGACATTTGGGTACATCTTCCTGTCTTTAAATCTGTCTGAGAAAAGTAACTGAGCTGTTAAAAGTGCTTGTCAAAGTAAAGTAAGCTTCAGCTGATTTTTTTGGGGTTGTTTTAGTTTCACATGAAAAATGTTACCTTTTTCTGAAGAATGAATAACTTACTCTTTTTCTTAACTTTCTTGTTTGATTTTTTTTTTTCCTGTTTGTTGCTATAATCCTTTTTATACTGTAATGCTGCAGTTCCTTCATAGGGATTAATAGATTTTGCTGGAAACACTAAACTAGTACCTCAGTTTTACAGCCTTTTTTCCAATGAAGTAAAATATTTTCCTTGATGGGCAGAATGGAACACTTCCTGATAAGTGTCAGCTTTGAATGGTTATAAACTAGATCAGAGGAAAATATCAAAGAAACTGTATTGTCTTTAAAAAAAAAAAAGAAACCCCCAGCAAATGAGTACTTTAAAAATTATAAGTGCGCTGTCATGACTTAATTTATAGAAGGGATTTTTGAAAGGTAGAAGCATATAATTATGAGTGGGTCTGCATGAAGCACTTTTACTTTATGTAACATGTGTCTTGAGTATGTTGAGCTGGGGAATAAACTCATTAGGTGAATGCATCTTCTGTAAACCAAAACAGACAGCTTATTTTTTAGGTGAATTCCAAATGAAAGTAAACTAAAGAGAAACTGCATGGCTAGAAAGACGTGGAAAGAACACTTTTTCGTAATATTTAATACCTCAAAGAATTTTTCCTGCCAGCATTTATTCTGATTCCAGAACTCCTAATTTACTTTGAGTTTCTCTATGTGGAAAACCTGGGTACTTCAGAGTTCAGTAAGCTGTGCCAAGAAGTGTCTGTAGGTTAAAAATATTCAATATGAAGTCTTTGGATCCAGCCTCTCTGTTAAGGGGGATGAGGAGGGAGCAGAGAGGAGCAGCAGCAGAGGATGTGTGATTCGCTCCCAGTATACAAAGTCTACACTGCATTGCTCAACCCTAGTAGAAGGGGTATGATTGACTCCAGCTTTCCCTCCTGGACCTGTGCTGAGGAGAGGGTTGGGCTAGTAAGGAGAGATTGGGTACTAAGACCAGTGGTATTGTAGGAAAGCACAGAGGGGAAGCAAAATAAAGCCTGTCTCTGGCCAAAGCTACAGGTCAGAATTTTGCATGAATCAGGGCTGTGGAGGCAGCACAGCAGCACTGGCCAGGCTGCCTCCCAATGGCTCAGAGTGAGCATTAAAGAAAATGACAGTTGCTGGAGGTGCCATTCTCCAAGAGGCATTTTCCTCCATATGCTGTGGTCTTGTCCAGTTATGCTCCAGTCTGGGGACCAAGTCTCTCTGAGAGTTAATGTGACTCTAAGCTCCAGCCTTTGGTCTGGATTAACTAACTGCATTTTAGGCACAGCAGTTGCTGCATCTGTGTTGCTCGTTCTAACAGATAAAAATTTTTCGCGAGAGCCATCATAGCACAGGAATGCCATGTTCTTTTAGCCTTTCTAGGTAATTGCAAATTGACTATTCACATGTGATGCTTCTTAATGCTATGTTATTTGATTAAATCTGAATGCTCTATGAAGTTCATTGACAAATTAATTAGTTGAGAGATCTGTATTTACTCAAGAACCTGAGGGACTCTCCTCGGTGGATCATTTGTTTTCTTGAGTGTCCGGTGTCCCACAGAAGGGTGCTGTGGCTATGACAGTGCATGCAATAGGGAAATGTTTTGGCTTAAAAATGAAATGGGCTTTATTTAGACATTTTTCCCCTGTTTTATAAATTGTCAGTGGCAATGCCAAATACAGGTGGTACTAGTAAGGTCTAGGTATTTTTTTATAGGTGGGACTCATTTTTTTAAAAAAAAGTCTTGTTTGTTTCCACAACCTTGATATTTGGTAATGCTTCAACTTGAGTTACTATATATGAGCATGAACTACCAGGGGTGCTACTTCAGGGCTTTACCCGTTGCCTCTGCTGTTTCTTAAAACAGCCAGGATAGATCTTACCTCTTGTGAGATCTTGCCTGGCTGGAAATAGACTGGGTGAAACACCAGCTTTTGCCATGTGCTATCACTAGAGGGGTTTCTGTTTGGCTGAACTGAGAAGAAGCTGCTGGCAGGACATTGTTGGTGACAGCCTTCTGCTCTGGAGCTTGCAGATTCCTTTGGTGTGCTGTGTTTCATAGTGTTGAGTCAAGCTTGTCGTCTTCATCAAGTGCTTGAGAACTGTGAGGGACAGGGGCTAAAATAGGCTGCCTATCGAGCCCTTCTGTGGGGAACAGCTTTCACAGGCTTTTTGGGGAGCATCATCATCTTTTTGGACTCTGCCATGTTTTTAATGTGCATCTAGGTGATTTCATTTAAGATTGTCTATAAAGGTATGAAACGTGAGTGTTTAACATCACCTAGTGTTTGTCTTCTTTTTGAAGCCTGACCGCCAAAATCGGTTGTGTTTCTTTGTCTCCCTGTGCTTTCCTCCTGGCTAAAAACAGGTTGGGTAAAATCCTGTCAGTGTTTTGCAACATTTTTTTAATGCTGTATGTACAGTTTGTTCCCCTGAATTCAGTGGGATAATTTAGTTGTGCAAAACTGCTGAGTGCTGACATGATTGATCTTGAAATTATGAAGTATATTTATAAAGAGCATACCCATTTCCATGCCTATTATATTTTAGAAGTGGACTCTAGGGCTTTCATTTCCTATGTCAGTCCTAAAGCCTTTTTTACATTCCTTTCTTCTAATGGTAACTGGTTATAGATAGGTGACTTTTGAACATATTTGAATACAACCATTTTTCATTTATACTGCTTAGAATTGCTGCTGTTGCATGGTAATCACATAAAATGTGCTTCTTTTGAGTTAAACTTGTCCTCTTGCATTAAGGTAATGTTGATTCTACAACATTATCTATATTGTCACAATTTCTTTCCTTGGCATTGCTGCAGCAAGGAGACGAGCAGTAGCTAAATTTTCTCTGAAGTTCCTACTGTACTACGCTGATTTAAGTAAAAATAAATTACTTGACTGCTTTTTAGTTGGATGGTTAACTTGGAAGTAGATTTTGGACCTGAAGCTCAGATTTTAAAGCTCTGTGCAAGAGCGGAAAGGAGCTTCAACTCCAGCTGCTTTATGAGCAATGACAGCACTTGTTTTCTGAAACTGTCAATGAAAGTGGTGGGGGCAGTCACAGGTGACTGTCACCTTCAGTCTTGAGACATGCCACCCTAGGTCTTTCACTTTCACTGCAGACGTGGGACGTGTATTTCTTCTGGGGATGAATCCACAGCACCAGTTTTGTTCTGATAACAGCATCTGGCACTAGATTGATTTAACAGGCTCTGAGGTTTGCTCTTTTCAGATATGCGCTTGTACGGCAGCTTCTGTGCAGCTCTGACATGGCCACACGCTACTGTTGTTTTTTCTGCCTCCTAGCACCACGTGTGAAGCTAAAGCTCTTTGACACCTGCCATTTGGACCCTTTTCTTACTGAAAAATGTCATCGTTTTCAGACAAGATGAAGACAGATATCTGATCATTCTTCCCTTTGGAGGGATGTGCTGAGGGCATGGTTCGTACACAGCTGAATAAAGGAGCTATACAGTTAGTTTTATTAGTTTAGTATGGTAACTAGTTCTTGATTTGGGAGTTCATGGAGAGTTTTCTTGTAAACAGACATTGAGGAAGTCTTGCATTTCATCTGTTCTTGAAAGACTAATTTGGTATTTCAAACCATTAAATATTGCATGTTGTTCTTCATCTGAAAGACTACTTCGATTCTGTAGGGAAGTTTAGTTTTGCATAAGCATACTAGAAAAAATGAGAAACACAGTATCATTGTAAGACTAAGTGTTATTTTAAGATGTCATTTTTAATGATCTGAAGCAACAATACCAACACTGATTAGAGTATCTTGCTAAAGATGGATTGAAACAGGCCTAATTCTTTCTTCTTGAGTAGTTTCTAAAGATCTATACAGTCTACCAGGAAAACCATCAGCTTAACTGATGCTACATATCATTTGTGGCTGAACAGGAAAGAAATAATTCCTAATGAAAGGATAATTGCCTTGAACTTCTGTCACTTCAGCAGCTGCTTGATAAGGTGCTTATGTATTGTCCCTGCTGTGGGGTCAGCAAGGTGTTTCAAATGTAGGGTTTGTAATGGAAAGAGGTGATTTCATTCTGTACTGTAATCTGCTGTAAAACAGAGTCCCTGGTATGAAATAATGTAGTAGTTTTTACTTTACAAAGTAGATTGAGTTGGTCAAGAGAAAATTCCTTTCTTTGTATGGCATAATTTCTAGTAAACTTCATAAAATATGGAACAAATTTATAGATGGCTAGAAATGCTGACTTTTTTGTTCTGACTTCAAAATTCTAGTTATAAGTAGAATTTCACCTAATATTTTGTATGGAAACTTACAGAATGCAGCTGAACAACTATGTGGGGTCTGTTTCACTGCTCATCATTTTGTGTGCTCTCTGAAGACTCTTTGTGGGGCTAAATTCTTGTGTGTTTGGCATCTCTGAAGCAGATGATGTACTTTAAGGCTTATGGTGTCCCTCCTGCATCTAATTGAATAGCTGCAGCTGTGAGTCACTGTGAGCTTTTTTGTAAAAAAAATCTTTGCTTTTGCTAAAGATTACTTTAACAACTTCTGTGTAATTTGACTGATTTTGAAAGATGGACTGTCATATAAGCAACACGTTTATGGCATGTAGTACCTAAAAGTTTTGAATGAAGCACGGGAAATTTGATGAGTATTACTTTCCCATCCAACGGTGCTTTTAATATTAAATATATTTTACAATGAAAATATGTCCCAGGTTCTATATATTGTTAACATTTAAAGCTAATTCTTTATATTATTTAAAAAGCACAGATGAATTGGATGCTTTTTGCCTTGATTCTATTGAATAATCATTGCTTTGTAGTATAATCCCTTTTATAAGATCCTAACGTCTTCCTTTCCTATACCACTACTTTACTAGTGATGGGGAAATACCAGATGATGAATCTTGTCTCATCTATCAGAATGAATAGGCTTTTGAAAATCTCTTTGGCCTTTTTATTCTTTGAATACATTATTCAGTATATACCAAAACCTTTTAATCTTGCACTTGCATGATTTATGTTCCTTATATGAAAAAAAGCAATGGCGTAGCTGTGTCAGAGCCAGGGTCTCAATCCTGGTGTCCTGTTGTTCCTGTGGTGAAGCACGTGTGGCTGCACAAATCACAGCCCAGCCTGTGCTGTGCTGCAGGCTCCAGCTGGCCACAGTTGCCATCCCAGCTGAAGGAATTGTGCTCTGCACAGCACAGAGGTGCTGGACAATTTGTGTTCCCCAACATGAGTTGCTAGGAGGGGCAGGTAGCTCTGCCTTTGGTAATGGTGAGAGTTTGAAGGGACCGCTCAAATTGCTTCTGCCATGTGCCATGTCCTGCTTGACAGGAGCAGAAAGAGCAAGACAAGTCAAAATGCAAATGAGGGGGTTATTGCTGTTTGCTGGCAAGAGCTTTTTCCACCTCCCCTAGGTGGTTCTCGTTAGTCAACAAAAATGGGTGTGTAGGGAGACATAGAACAGCAGATGCAGGCGTCCTATTTCTATAGTGTAACTCTCAACCCTTTTGGGTGTTAGGCTCTTCAGGAACTATTTGTGACTTCTGTGTTTTCAGAAAGGCCCAATGGATTTCTCATTCATGAAATAGCCCAATCTTCTTTTGAGTATGTGCTTAATTAAGTCTTCCTTGCCCCTTCTTAGTTGTTTTAATCCTAACATCTGTCAACATAATTAAAGCTTGATACATTGAGTGTCTAAATGCAGCGTTCTTTTCTAGAGAATATTTTGTCATTTTATTTCATTTTTTTTTTCTGTCCCAGGTGATTCATAACCCAATTATTTTAGTAAATAACACTGAATAAAGCTTTGACTCTTTTTTTACTGTTGTACTTCGTGGGAGCCTCTGGCTTTTGTAGCCACAAGTTTATGAACAGTGTATTTATCAAAAAATATGTAAAAAGTTGTGTTAGCGGAATTAGCCACAATTACTAAATCATGATTGTGAAGGAAGTTTTTCTGGCAGATCATCATTTTATGGCCAAATACTTGCCAATACAAATGGGAAGATCTTGGCCCATTTTGAGGTTGACACACCCTTTGCTTTTAGAGTGACCAAGATTTTCTTCCAAGTAATAAACACCAGACTCTTCTTTGTACTGGTATTGTTTCTTAAAATGTTACTTAAAGGATTGAAGTTGTAGATCAGGAATTTGGAAGTTGTAGGAATAGCAGATTATGTAAAGTTGGATAATGTTGCTTTTTGTTTCTCTGTAGGTTATTATTCTCTCAGTGTTGCATTTGATTGTAGGGAAATGACCTCAGTGTAATATACAAGTCTGAAATGTTGGTAAGGTTCTTGAAAATGTCAGGAAGGTGCATTCATCTTTAAACCCACAAATGTCTAGCCTGATACATCTTTTCTTTGTTATATATACATTATATATTTTACATATCTTTGAAAAGGTTTACAGTGAAAACATACTACCTAGGAAAATTGCAAGCTTTAAAAATTATAATTTAGTTAAACCACTGTTGTTAACTAGCTGGTTACATGTAATCTTTACGCATTTTTATGCATAAGTATGTATTCTATGTATGTAATAGCTTTGAATTTTAAAAAGAGTAAATTGTAAGTATTCTTAGACTTTATTTTTTTTACCTTTTACAAGAAAAGCTGTTTTTCCTGTAAAAATTAGGAGATGGAAAATCTGAATGTTTTCAAAATCAAATAATCTTTTCAGACCCAATAGGTATTGTTTTTTTAATCTAAGTAAGAAAATAAATTGCTTTAGCAAATGTTGAAAGGCTCCTTAAAGTATTTAGGATATAGGTGGCATGGTCTCTAGCATAAAGCTGAGGGCCCACCAGGTGGTGCTGGTGGAACACATTTAATGTTGCCTTTGCTACTTAAAATGTGTCTTAACAAGTGTGAATGAGAGGGGTGCAGTACAGGAAAACTTAGCTGATATGCAACAAGCCAGTTTGTACAATTGAAAAGAATACAATGTATTATTGTGCAGTGGCTTTGTGATTTGGACACTTATAATTTTTAAAAAATTGATATAAATGCTGAGGAAAAATCCCTTATCCGTAGGATGGCTGATGTGGGAAGCACAGTATGGAGGGATAGTCCCAGATCCTTTACCTGCTTTTTTTGGTAATTCAAAGAGAAGTTTATGAAACTTGTTCATTCATGTCCTAGAAGCGTATTGTATCGTATCATAACCATGTGCTTTTTTACCTACTACATATTGACTTTAAAAAGCAAAATAATTTTTCGCTAAAGCTGTTTTAAATGTTTAGATTCGGTCAGAATCTTTCCTCCTAAGGAATGCACAGTACTGAGGGTCTCATTATGGGGCCAATTCTTTTGGTTTCATCTATTAAGTGACTTAAAAAGTCAAAATAGAAACAAATTTGGAAGATTCACAAGGTTTTAATGCAATTTCATCAGCTCTTATGAAGTTTTTTTTACTCTTTTGAGAATTGTATCTATTACAGACATGGGAAGAGGAGATTGAAGAGCAGTGTGGACCCCAGTGTTTTGGAGTAAATTTCTGTTGCCTACTCATTTGAGCATGTTTGGTTTTCTCTTAATATGCCCTGACATAAAATATATATACATTATTTAAAAGACATGATGTAGAGCATTTAGCAACATTAAATTAGCTTAAATTGTCTATAAAGCCACCCCCTTTTCAAGAGAATTATGAGAATGTGGGAAACATATGAAATGTCAGTGAACCAAAGTGTCTGTGTCCTGTCTAGTCAAAAAGTAAAATCCAGAACATCTGCTGACAATCCCTGAAGCTTGTATTCTTAGTATTTTGACCAAGCTATATGTTTTAGCATTCTGTGTGCCTTTGTCACATTAGTAACCACCTCACTGTAGCCATATCAAACCATGTGATAGCCACTAATAGTTCTGTAAGAGGTTGTTAAATGAACTAGAGGATGGTTTCTTTGGAGTGTGTGGCCTTATGTGTTTAATCTGGGTAAAAGTTTGATTTAACGTCTGGGTTTTGCTGTCTTGGGCCAGAGCAGTGTGAGGTTCTACATGAGTGGAAATTCTGCTCCCCTTTTCCATGTCCGCTATACCAAATACTTCATAGAATACTGCATGCATATACTAAACCATCTCTGAGTGGATCTCAAGTATCCAGTGTATGCTGCTTCTGAAGGTGCTTTTTATATCTTGTTCTCTTGAGAATTTTTTACTTGGCTTCCCCTCTTCTCCTCACCCCAGCATATAAATATTTTTACTCTTGAGGAAAAGAAATATGGTTTTTTTTCAAATGTTTCTCTCACCTATCCTGAGTTTTAATTTTATCTAATCATTTTAGCGAGGAGTTTTTTGTGTCTACCTTAAAATTTGGCACAAGTCACACATTACCATAGAATGACAGTGTTAGTCCAGTCCTTCTGCTTTTGCAAATCGTCAGTGTAGTATTAATGAGAAACAGTAAAATATCAAGTGTGTTAAGATTCCCATCGAGGTCACATCAGTTTTTTCACGGCAGAAAATACTGAGAGAGAATCAAGCAATAGGCTGTTCAGTAGTACAGTTTATAGTACAGCACTGTAAAAATGACTGCAAAACACTGTTGTTTTTTTTTTTTAAATCTAAAATTATATTACACTGTATTTTCAGTGTATTGAATTTAAAAATTGCATGTGGGCTAATGTTTGGGATCTGTTGGAATACAAAGATTGAAGAGAGATTAGTGAAAAGCTGTCAGAAGTGTGTGCTCATGTGTGGTTTTTTGGAAGCAATATCCAGAAAGGGAGCGCTTGCCAGATGCTGCCTTTATAAGGTGTGAACAGGTTAAGAAATACATTCTGCTGCATTGTTCTTTAAATTACTCGTTCATCAGAGAAATCAGTTTTATGAGTCTTCTGTCAACATCTTTATGTTCAGCAGTTAGGTTTTTGTGATATGATCTTATTTCTGAGTGCTGTGATGAGAATGTTTTATGCATGTCATTTATAGTGAAGGAGTGCTCATAATACTGAATCTTTCTGAAAGATCGTGAAATAGTTTCATTTTCACTTTCCATATTCACCTGGTCTGAGAATTTTTTTGCTCTGTTTGAATGGGTTTGGAGTTAGTTTAATTTTAAAGATAGCAGGATTTTATTCTCTGTATTTATTGGAAGCTCCAGTCTGTTTGTACTACTGTTCTTTAGAGATTTTGGTAACTTTAAAATCTGACTTGTGTGTACAGCACTCCACCAAATTCCAGTTTTGAGTGGGGAAGAGGAGAATCTGTAAAAAAACCCAGTAAGAAACATTTTGTATTTGCATTTTATACTATTAACTGTTGCTGTGCTTGGAACAATGAATGGGAATATATTTAATCTCTGAGCTGTTCTCCAGCTTCTTCTAAACAGAGGGTATCAGTTTCTTTATTTAATAATTTGACCTAATAAATGTTCCTAAAAGGAAAATTCATGGTCCAATTTTAAAACAATATAAAGTTTTGATTTTTTGCTGAAAGGTCTGTTTCTTAAGGACTGTGGTTTCTCTCCTTATGGCAAAGATTGTTATTTTAAAAGTGGAATAGTAAAAGTAAAAATAGTTCTGAAATTGATAGTATTAACCTCCAGTGCAGTAGCTGCATGATGCGATAATTATCAACCTGAAATTCCAGTTCTGTTGAAGTTATTTGAAGAAATATACTGTCGATTCAGTGGTGTCAGAATTTCACAGCTGAAAATAAACTTAGACTGTGAATACTTGATTGCAGTTTTCTCTTGAGTGGAACTAGAGCACTTGAAGGGTTTTTAATTATGTGTTTGATTTGAATTGCTGAGTTTATCATCATTTACTGAATGAGTTTGAGGTGTATGGTAGATATATGAACTGTAGTATAAGTTCCTGAAGACAAGCAATCTGTTTTTCTTTGGGGATGGCAGTGAGAGCTGGGAGAAGACGGGAGAATGCTGCTGAGAAGGGAGCTGCAGCTCTGTGGCTCAGTCTGTATCAAGTTGGGGCTTTTTGAGTGTTTTAGGGCAGCTGGCTTGAGGCAATGTGTGTGCACGCTCATGGCTTGGATTCAAGTGATACTTGAATGCTAGACTTTAGAATGTAGGTGTTTTTAATGAAATTGTCAGATAGGTTTAGTTTTGTTTATGGAAGCTGGTTTGCCTATTTACTTCTGGTAATGCTTGTTTCTTATATTCATTTTCTTTCCTCTTGTAAAGATTGAGACAGGGACTGAGGTCATGCACAGTGTGTATTTATAATAAGGCCAGAATTGATAAAGAATCAATGTTGCAGGTCAGGGATGGGTGTTTTGGCTTAAATGGGGATATTTTCCTTTGTACCGACTTACTTTTGTAAGCATTTAGTTTATTCAAAACCTGAGGGTTTAAAAAAAAATCTAAATACTCACTTAAGTCACTTGCAAAGCCTTTCACCTGTGTTGTTCAGCCGTGTGCTGTTTTACATATTTGCTGTTTTATTTTTCAGCATTGTCAGTGAAGCGGGAGCATCGATCTACAGCGTCAGTCCAGAAGCATCCAAGGAAATGCCAGACCTAGACCCTAACCTAAGAAGTGCAGGTATGAAGAGTATTTAATTTTACCACATTTCAACAGTGGAGCTCAAGTCTCAGTTCTCAGACTGTTTTGTTTATATTATTAAATAAAATAATAGCCAAAAGTAGAAAAAGGTTTTGGATATTTTGTTTCTAAACCTTAATTCTTCTGTCATTTCACATTTGAAGTCCTAGGCATGCAAATGAATGACATCATCTTCTACTAATGCCTGTAATGTAAAGATCCTTGTGGATGTATTCCTTCAACAGGCTGGTACAGGAGAATTTACAGCAATGAATAGAACCAATGAATTGCATGAACTTCCACCGTTGCACCTGTCCATGCCCACAGAGGCTTGACCTTCCGTCTTCTCCTCTGTGTGTACATAAATATCTCTAGCAATAATTAAACCATTCAAGGGCTGGAAAAACAATGTAAAACTAGAACAGATAATTTCAAGGTGTGCATTTGCTGTGATCACTGGAGCCTTCATGTAGCTGAATACAGTTTTCAAGAAATACTGTTTAGCTTTTTTTTTAAAAAAAGTTATCTACTTCAGCATAAATGTCACTGAGGTCTAACACAGCAATTGAAAATATGCAAGTGTTGCCACTATTATAATTTTCAGTGTTTGGTTAAAGAGTAGTCTTTAAAGATCAAATTCCTAGCAGCTCTGGCCATGCCCAAATTCTAGTCATGGATTTATTTTATTCGGAGACAGCTGTAAGGGTAGGTTTGAGGTTATTCTTGTATTACTTCACTTATGTATTTTTAATTGTGTGTCTTATTGTATTTGTTTTAATCTACTTCAGGGTTTTTTTTCGTTCTTAGTTTTTCTGCAGTTTGCTGTCATACTCAATCAAATATAGCATATTGGAAAATGCAGCAGCACTCGTAATACAGAACTTTTCCCGTCAAAATTATAATGTTC
Organism: Promerops cafer; assembly: GCA_013398275.1. NCBI lineage: Eukaryota > Metazoa > Chordata > Aves > Passeriformes > Nectariniidae > Promerops > Promerops cafer. The sequence continues at coordinate 133,592 of VZSE01001000.1, read as the reverse complement.
TTAAATTTAATGTTTTTCTAGCAAGTTACTGGCCTGGAAATCCTTTGCAGGGTATAGATCAGCAGAAAATAATTCTGACATGGTATTCAGGGGTAAAACTTTATAGAATTCCCCATGTTTCCCTTTACTCTTATTTCCACAAAAGGGAAAGTGTTAACTTGATGTTTCAAGTGAATGTTTTTACAGGAATATTCTTGGATGTCTATATCAGCCCTTCCATTTGAAGGAGAGGTCTCGAGCTTCTTTTTGCTTGACTCCCTTTTCCCTGCCTGCGAATAGACTCCGTTGTGACTATTTCTTCCCTGGGCCACAGAGGTTTTAAGTGTGTCATGGTATGGCCAGAGCAAATATTAGGCATGGGATATTTCTGTATTTGTGACAGATAGCACTAGCTTTCCCTTGGGCCAGTTTTTTATGGTGCTGATGTATAAAATGTAGGTTTAAAGTTGATGTAAATTAACAAAAAAACACTGAAAAAGAGAAAATTTAATCATTAACAAACATTATGCCTTTCCAGGTGTACATGTTTCTCATTTTCTCCAAAATTAATTTTTTAACATTCCAGACACTTTTATTTAGTGTTGTGCATCAAATGCAGTAAATTAAAATAAAATTTTTAATACATGATCAATTAAAATATTAATTACCTAGAGTTCATAATTGCTTCATTATTACTAGGATTTTCTTCAGGCTTAATTTAAGTGCTGTTGCATCTGGTTTTAAAAGCATCAGCAATTCTAACATGCCACAGCAGTACCACAGAATGGATAGAAATTGAAAAAGGGTAGGATGGAAATTGAAAAATAATTGCCTAGTTCCGTGGATGTTGGCTGTTACGAAACTGACAGCTAGAAATATCAAGGTATTCTAGAAGTTTTTGGCTTTCTTTCTGACATCTTTTGGTGTCAGTTTGTAATTAGCTGTGCTAAAGCTATGGATGTTTTTTTGAAGTTGAATGTAAAAATGGGACATAACATTAGAGGGAAACATTAACTGATGTTTGAGGCTTTTTCAGACTTTTTTCTTGACTAGCTTACTTGTATAGTTTCAATTTTCCTTTAATTTGCAGCATACAGAAAAGTGACATTGTGTCAAAGCTGACTTGCTTTTTATTTTAATTGTTGTGTTACATCATGTCAGATTCTGTGCTTACATGATAGCATTTAGTACATTAAAGGAAGCTGACAGCTGCATGATGAAGTGTGACATTTATAGTTAAAATAAAAGGTACAGCTGACGTGAGATATCTGTGATCTTAACGCTATTTGCCACTTTAACATTTTTCTCAACAAAACTTTATAGAAGGTTTTTTGAATGACACAGGCCTATGTTTGTCCATTGGGTACATAAATGTAAAATATTAAATAATACATGTTTTATGAGAACTTTCTCATATCTGCAGTATTTGCAGTGGTGTTTAGCAACTGTTTGTAGGTAGTTTTTGCTTTATACAAAGAAATAGAAGATACCAATCCTGATGGAAAAATTAACTTAATAGTTTCTCCTTGGCAGAGTGTCCTATATAGGGGGAAAACCAGCAACCTTCAGCATTTCTTGGGGGTGCTAATTAAAGGTATTAGCTAATTCAAGGTCTCAGCTGGGTTGTTTCTTTTTCCCTTTGAGCTGTCTTTGAAGGTCATGGATGACACGAGTTTGTAAAAAATGATTGAGAAGGATCTCTTTTTAAACCAATAGTGTGTATACAAACTGTAGAGGAAAGTCTTTATAAACATCCATACAGCACTTTTAGCCAAAATTACCCTTGCTTAAAAAAAAAAAAAGAAAAAAAGCTCTTTTTTTAAACAATTTTCTGTTATCTACAGTACAGAGAATTAAATAGGGTCTTTCCAACTTTAGAAGTGTCCTGAATATTTCATGAGAGTGCCGAAGCTTCTGTACTGCTGCTGCAATTCCTATAAAATCTTGTGGAGTGGGACTCAGCTAAGTAGATAGTAAAGAACTTGATGAAACCTAGTTACTTGTGTTTGAGTAGAGTGAGAAGGTATATATCCCCTTCTGACAGTCATTGTAAGATTAATGAGCAGAACAGCTATTTCTCAGCCTCACAGAATTAGGAGATAAGAGGCTTATAGGCCAGAGCAATAAAAGGATTTCCTCCTTGATAGGCTGAGGAAGTTCAGCTGCAGCAGATTAGGAGGGTTGTGCCTAGAGAGCAAGCCACTGGAGTTCAGTAATGGGGGGTTTTGGATGAGCCTGTGATAGGATTGCAGTCTGACAGAGAAGGGAGTGCAAGGCTTCCTTGAATTCTTCTTCTCAAAAGCTGCGCCAAGGACACACTTGAGATCTGGGGTGGGAAGTTTTGTAGGGAAGAATGGAAACCATGAAAAGAGTACTTTGCAAGCTGGAAATGTTGATCACCTTTGTGATGTTTATTAATATGTGCTCTACCAAGGCTCTGTGACTGCAAGCTCTGAGGCTGCAATGAGGTGTTGGTTATGTGGGAGCTGTGAGGCTGGGTGGATGACTGCAGTTCTATTTCTGCCCTGGCATGTGTCCTCTGGCCACCCTCTTGAAGAAGTAGTTAAAATGTTTCATTTGGTGGAGTTTTCATAAAGCTGTCTAATTTGTATTTTTTTGGTTGTGCCATTCATTTTTTGGGGTTTTTGCTTCTTTATTTTTATTTTTTTATTTTTTTAAAATTTATTTCTTTTCTGACCTAGCATCAGTACACCACTTCATGTTTAGCCTTTGGATAGTTTTTATTCATGAAAGCTTCAAGTAGGAGTTACGCACTTGAACTTGCCTGTGAAATCTCCTGGATTGCTCTGGGTGTCTGTGATTGAGATTTGTGTCTTTTTTCAATGCAAAGCCTGGATGCAAGTTTCCCTTAGAAGCAGTTGTAAGTAACAGTTTACTGGGAATTTGCCTTGCAAGTTTAACAATAATTCACTTGCCATTACTTACCTTTGATTGCCAGAGCACATGAGATGACTGTCTTGGCATGGTACTCTTTGTAGAAGAAAAACATTAAACTCACTAGTGACAGGCATTCCTCCCTCAGACAGATGAGCTCTGTGACAGCCCATGCCAGCCTGGGTTTGGTTGCTGTCACTGGGCCTGTGAATCCTGGAATTCAGTGATTTTTCCAAAGGTTGATATCGTTGCTTTACTTCCATCCTATTCTATATAGTTTTGCCTACTGCTTTATTTTGTTGTGCAGAGCCTGTATTTCTAATAAAAATGTTTTATGGGATAAGAAAAGAAGGATGTCAGTACAGGTGTCAACATGTACACTCGTCCAGGCTTTCTTTTTTCTTCTCTCAGTGCTTCCCCACTTCTACACCCCCTTGTTGCAAATGCTTGTTGGCTTGAGCAAGTTTAGATAGACGAAAGGGAGGACTGCAGAGGAACAGGTGAAGTATATAGAAAGTGTAAGCACGTATAATTCGTGTTGAAGGAGTGTCACACAGGAACGTGGAGTTCATGTATTTTCTGGATGCCTGGGAGCTTTTTAAGGTATGGCCAGCTAGTGGAGGTTTTGTTGTCCATAGTATAAGGAAGATGAGGGATGTACCAATTGTTTGGCTTATGCTCACCAAGAATTTTTTTCTTCTGCCTGTCCACTTCTTGGATACCATAATGAAATGAATGTTACTTAATAACTAAGAATCAGAGGAAACTGATGCATTCTAGTGAAGCAGTGGCCTGATGGTGGTGAATTGCTGTGAAGCAGTAGTCATGCTGGGATTTTACTCTGGTTTCAATATACACTCAGTTATATAAATGAGAAATGTCTTTATTTCATTAAATTGATGAATTACCTTTCATTTTGAGATGATTAATCTAACAAATACGCAATCTTTTCTTTGTTTTGCTACTTAAAAAGTAAAAGAAAAGGGGGAGGAAGGGGCTGTTTTTTCAGACACCATGTTTGTGTAACCACTTGTTAGAAGAGATGTCATGCTAAGCCTCTCTATTTTATTTTCATACCTTATGCAATCATACACACTTGATTTTTAATTTGCAATTCTGTGTTCAGATGCTGAAAGAAGAGCAACATACCTGGGCTTGTCTAATGCAACAGCTCTAAGAAATGTGCATTTTCCTCTTGGACATGAAGGACTAGGGCTCTGTCAAGGCCACGTAGTTGTCACCCAGTTAGGAAAGCAACAGAGGTAGATAAAATATTCCCTAGAGCTCCTTTTTTTTTAAGATATGGAAAGCTAACAGGGAAAGCAAGTGTCGTGCTGCATGCACAGGTATGATCCAGTATGGAAACTGTATTTCTAAGGGATGTTTTCTGAGGATAAGGAAGAATCTGAGAGAGCCAAAGGTCACACAGCACAGCTTGCCTTAGCATTGTCAAATCCCATCTGCTTGTCTCCTCTCCACAGGGCAGAACACATTGCATTATTGTACACTCAAAGTTCAGCACACCACTTGCACTTTTCCTTGCAAAACAAAGCCTTGTAGGCTTTGAGGGCTTGTTAGGACCTTCAGACTGCTTTGCTACAGGGTTTCATTCCCTAGGGGTCCTGTTAGAGACATAGAGTTCAGAGCTGTCATACAGGCCAGCAAGTAGAAGGTAGAGATTGGAAAAAATGTAATTCCTTTTGACTTTATCTTAAGGAAAGTAAAACAATTTGATGATTAGATGTGTGGGACATAGTGCCTGGATGTCTAGTTGAGCTAATTTCTTCATCTTAAAAGAGCACTGCTCCCCTTTGGCTACTCAGGAGAGAAGGTCATTTTTCAAAAACTTTGTTTTATTTAGTCCTACAGTTAAAATGTTCACACTGCTGTCTAAGTGGAAGCTTTCTTCTACAGCTAGTTGGAGAGAATTGGTGCAAGTTCCACAAGATATCAGAAGGGAAAGTAAGCACTGAATTCTCATGCTTTAAAACATTTTGTCAGCCCAATGTTTAGTTGGGTGGCGTGCAATTAGAGCAGGATGAAATGAATATTTCATCTCTCATCTGTTGTGTTCTGTAGTATTTAAAAATGAGTTTAATTATACTTTTGGAAGGATGGAGAAGAGAGAACTACGCTGTAGGGATGAACATGCAGTGGTTAGAAGCAAAAAGGGTGGTGAACAGCAGTAATATGTTAAAGATAGAACATGTTAATGATAGTAATTTTAATAAACTAAAATAATAGTAATAGCAATAATTAATTCCTAATTAATAATAGTAATATAAGTAATTAGTAATAGGAACAAGAAGGTCTTGTTACTTGTCTCCCCAGAGGACCCAGTTCCTACTACTGGGCAGAAGCTCATCGCAAGGTGTGGGCTAGGCTCTACAGTTTAAACAGAAATTATAGGGAATCTGTGGGTTCTGTAGGAAATCAAAAACCAGTCCCTAACTGCAGATAGTCTGGAAATGACTGAGCCTTTCCCAGTTGGGCATGAACATGTGCCTGCACTAGGATATTGAGAAATAGAAAAAGGGGCTTGAATTGCCCCAAACCAGTAGCACAATCCTGAATGGGTTTTTACTCTGGTGTTAGAGATGTTTGTAGTCTTGTAGTTTTCTTGTTGTTCTAGACAAGAATCTAATGTTTTCTAATCTCTCTAAACATCATGGTATGTGGAAGAGGTGGTGTACAATCATTAACATCCTGCTTAATGTCACTGTATTTCCTCTGAAGCTGTAGAGCTCAGGAGTGGGCTGGAGTAGAGGGGTTTGATCTCCTGCTACCTGCAAGTTTTACGTGCTCTGGTCAAGTTGCTTTCCCTTTGCATAAAAGAGCTATGAGAACCATTCACTTTGCCCCTTCTGGAGTAACTCTGTGCAGGTGTTATGTCTTTGTATTTCCTTTTGAAGGCTTTGTTGCTTCCTTGAAGTATGGAACTAGAGGAATGACCAGTAGCAGGATGCTCTTCAATTCAAGGAGTTTTGGTTTCCTTTTAATACTGGGATTTGATGTGTTATTTGCCAAAGCTGCTTTTCTTACTACAGGCATAGGAAAGAACATTCTGGTCACTTACAAAAGGTTAATATTTGTTTTTGATAAAAATGACTAATTCTTCTAAGATACACATGACTAGCTCTTGTAAGACTAAAACTTCAAGTAATTTTTTGCTTTTAGGAGTAACAGTAATCAATGGCATAGTGATGCAGTTAGTGTATTCACATCAGCAGTGTGACTGTTAAAAGGATATTGATGATATCTACCTTTTAAGCTGGACAGATGGGGAAAAGTTTTTTCAGAGTTTGTACGATCTGAGACTAACTCATTTCTGTGACAGAACAATCACATCAGGCTTCAGTTAAATGCTTATGTGTCCTCTATCTCATCTTGGATAGAAATGGATACTAATCTCTGATACAGAAATCACTAATGCTTGAGAAAAGTGTTTTTGAGAGTGTTTCTAAGAAAAATATTGACTTAAAAATCTGCATTGTAGTATTCACTTCTAGAAGTTTTTCTTGTTAAATATATTTCTATCTTTCTTGTTGTACTCAACTCATCTCTTTTAAAGATTTTTTTCTTGGTAATAAATAAGTAGAATATTGTCATTCATTATTTCATTAATCTTAGGCAAATAACAGATTATCAGTTTTATGGAGTTAAAAGTAAACTAAAATGTAACCTTTTTAAAACAAAAACCTGCTCACTTGCTACAGAAGAGCTTTGGATGAAATGCAGCTGTTGAACAGTTGCTTAAAATAAATTGCATACTTTAAACCCACCAAGAAGATATATGAGGATTCAAAACTGTGTCACAAATCCTGACCTACTGAGAAAGAATGCTTAATGAAAAGACTACTGTACGTTTCACTGTATCCTTTGCAAGGAGGGTGAAATTCAGGTCAACAGGATAGAAAGCTTCCAGGACTCAGGAAACCTGAACAATCGATCACTGAGTAAACATTATTGCAGATACTTATGGAGAGTAATTGATCTTGAACACAATAATAGGCTTTATAAAAGGATTTAAAAAGTTGTAATGTTTCCATATCTACTCTGGTATGATATATTGACAGTAATTACTTATGCATTTGTGAGTTAGTCCCTGATTACCTAAAGATACTGTGTTTTTATTTCATTGACATCGACGTTTCAATCCAGACTTTTGAGTTGTGAAGGCTATTTAAAATAGGAGGGTGGATGAGTTACTTGGATGTTATAGTAGCATGTCTCAGCAAGAAGGAAATACTGAGGTTTCATAATAAAGATACAGAATGTTCTCTTTTATGACAAAATTGAAGTTGAACTCATAGCTTAATAGCTTGTGGTTGCCATATATGTATTTGTAAAGCATTTATAAAACTATCTACTGCCTTCACATCTGGAAGCTTCACATTTTTTCAAAGGACAAAACAAATGCATGTGGGGTACCTAAGCTGTCACAGTTATTGACTCGGACATATTTTTATCCTTATGTGAAGATGTGTTTAAAAGGAGGAATGCAATCATCCTGGACTTTTGGCCAAAAATGTTTTTCTGCTTACAGTGTTAAGCAACATTTGGATGCCACCGTAACTGAAAGAAATTGAAACTTTTTTGTTCTTCTACCCATAAGCATTCTTTTTCATGCTTTCCTTATCTAAGCCATTAAGCTCTTGCTTTATGGTGTGGCTCTTACATAAAGAAATGCAAAAAGAGAACATTCCAATATGCAATTGTCTGAACACAGAAGTTGGCAGCCTATCCCCAAAGTGGGCACAGTACTTGAAACCATAATAAATTTCATGTAGTTGACAAGATTTCCAGCTGCCCTTGCACCCTAAATAGTCTGCATGTCTGATTGGGGTCTTAATGATTGCTTTAGACGGGTTCTGTTACTGAAGGGAGGCAGGTAGCCAAAGAAGTTAGCAGTAATTCTAGTTTTTTAGGGCTGGCAGCTGACATGGCCCTTGTACCATGCAGAGAAATAGTAAGGCTGCTGTGTTGTTTTTGACCTTCACTCTTGAGTGTGGCACGTTTTTCTGTCTTCAGTCTTACAAGATTTAGCCTGAAAACTACTATCAGTATTCTTGAGTGAAAACTCTCCTTTGTGATTTGTGTGAAAAATTCTATTGCTTGCTATAGAAATACTAGAGAAACAAAATTATGTGACGTATGTTTGAAGAAAATAGTCTTAATTTTAAATTTCTCCATTTGAAATTAGTGATTTGATCTTTAAGATGGGAGTAGCCACATAATTAGGTATGTTTGCTAGTTCATGAGGGCATATCTGCTTATTAGCCATTAGGAAACAAAATAAAATTTTTAATGTAATTCCTCACTTTCTATGAAGATCAGACACAGAGATTGGCATGAGCTGTGCAAGCTACTCGTATGGATGTTTTTTTCTACCACAGTGGCATCTTCATCACTGACACGCAAACATACTTTACTGTCTGCTGGGTTTGTCTTGTCAAATAACCAAAGTATGGAGTGAGTTGAGACTTCCAAACAGTTAAACTGCTTTTTTAATGAAATGGCAGAATATGTCCTATCTAATGATAAGATAGGATTACAGTAAATATGCTTGCTGTAATCTTCATTTCTCATTGCACTTGGATGTGAAGTACATCTACATTGAAGTCAGAGGGCCACCTAAATCATTCTGTCCCTTCAAGTGTTAAAATTTTACATAAATTTATTGAAAGGCAGCACAGTATGTTACTGCCTTTCCCAGTGTTGCAATAATATTTTCATCCTAATTCACAACTCCAAGCTTTGCATTTATGGGGTATGCAAGTCTCATGGTGATTTTCTAATACAGGGTTGTGTCATCCTGATTTTAATACCCTGTTTAATATTGATTAGGGTTTTTTGTCACATTTTACTTAGACTAGCATATTTTAATTAAGGCAAGTCTCAAATTTTTCATATTTGGCCATGCTGATAACTTTTGAGAAATCTGGTTTTCTCATTTTGCCCTGCATGTCAAAATGTAATCTTTTTTTTCTTGGGCAAAAGTGAAGAATACCTTAATATATACAGAGGTAAGAAAGCATTAGCTGTTTCATTGTTAGTCTTCTAAAAATGCATGGTTTCTAAAACATACCCAGTGTAAAATAGCTGAAAATGGAAAACAAATTTTATAGTCTTGATATAGTTTTTAAGAAGAAAATGCCAGACCATCAGGTTTTACTCCCTGCTCCATGGTAGTAGACCTCGCACTTCTGCAGAGCCTTCATGATTTCAGTAGTACTCTGCCTGTATTGTGAGAGTCCAGCCACTCGGATCAAATGGCCGGAGTGGAGCCTCATTGCCCCAGAAAAGATCCATCTATTGCGGTGTGCAACTACTCTGGCAAAAAATAAGTGGGTTTGCCCGTACAAGAGGCAGTAGATGCTGATCTTGACTGACTTTCTGCCTAGAGAGAATGTAGACAACTCTTGCATTTTTCCTACTGTGCTCTCTTTTATTTATTAATTGGAAAAGTTCTCGAGTGAAATTGCGGCTTTAGTGGGAATTAGGCAGGTCGGCTGTCCTGCTGGTATTGACCATAGGAGCTGCATCCCATAACCAAGTAACTGACTGTTAGCTGATCTTCCTGCTTCAATATTGTAACTATTAGGCCTGATCCAGGAAAGCACTTAAATGTCTGTGTAACTTTATGCGTGTGAATAGTTTTGCTTGTTCCAGTGGGAATTCTGACATGCATCTGTGCTGAAGTGCTTTGCTGGATCAGGTCCTACGCCTCCACTGGAAGTCTCCTAGGAATATGACAGCATTGTCAACCAAGCTAATATGACAGAAAGAGTCTAAATTTTACTTTTAAATTGAAGGTTCCCAAGAGAAAGCTATGCTTGGAAGATTCCTGTATCAACCTATCCATATAGTTGTCTGTTTTTAAAAGATATAATGGAAGGAGATGTGGACAGTGAGAGGTTTTTGCTCTCAGCTTATCTAAAATATAACTTTTGAAATATATTTTGCCATTAGGTAGAACTAAAAGAAAATTCTCTAAAACACTGTAGGGGTGTTAAAGAAGCTGAGTTCAATGATGGTTGCTGAGGAACAAATATAGTCTCTATGCACAGGCATCAGTGCATTCAGAAGAAACACACCATTGTAAGTGTTTCTTGGTTTGGATCAATACTACTTTCATTGGTGTTTTGTTTCACTTTTGTTTGTGAGGTGGTGAGTGACTAGTATTTCAAAGTAATTAATATGAATTATTGTCATAGGAAAGCATTTCTGCAGTGAGCTATACTCGTGTAAGTTATAATTGATGTACTTACACTGATTAACCTTTTGTGGGGGGATTTTTTGACAAGAGGGCATATGTGGTTGTCTTTGAATTCAGAACTTCTCTATCAGAGAAGCAGGCATATCAGATGTCACCAGCACAGTGCTTTCTGAGCCTAGCTAGCAAACTGCCTTTGTCAGCATGTTAAAATGGATATTAAAGGATATGAAAAGTCTTGCATGACCGAGCAGTGAACTTAGTGTTAACTGTGCATTTAACAGTGCAAATCTTTAAAAGTGAAGTCTCTAGTGCAGCATTTAATTGATAAACTTTGCAGTTGTGGTTTGAGGAGCCTGCATATCTCTGGCTACTGTTTTGGCTTCAAGTACAAATGTTTAGTCAACTTCTTTTCTGAAATGCTGTGAAGCCTTTAATATCCTGCAGTAGTGATGGTTGCTGTTTAAATTAGGCTGCAAGGATGATTAAGGACTGGGGCACCTTTCATACAAGGAAAAACGAAGAAAACTGGAAATGCTCAGCTTGGAGAAGGCTCAGGGGATCTTAAAAAGGGTTGTAAGTACCTGATGGGAGGGAATGAAGAAGAGAGCAGCAGACCCTTCTCACTAGAGCCCACAGTTAGGACAAGAGGCAATGGGCACAGACTGGAACCCAGCAAATTCAATCTGGACACAAGAAAACATTTATCTGTTATTAGGGTGGCCCAGCACTGGAGTGGGTTGACCAGACAGGTTGTGAGGTCTCCACCCACAAGATCTGGGGCAACCTGCTGTAGCAAACCCTGTTTCAGCATGGGTGTTAGACAAGGCAGCTTGTGTTCTCCAGAGGTGTGTCCAACCTAAACACTTCTGTGAATGAATACATTACTTCTGTGATCCAGTAAAGGGGCTTATTAGGTTATTTTATATACATGATAATTAAAACCATGTTCATGTTTTCATACACGTATGTGTATGTGTGAAATCAGCTGGTGAACACCAGAGATACTTCCAGTATTCCTGTTTTAGCTGTTTTAGTGTGTTGTTGACCAAACCACTGTGCATATGTATATATATTTACTCCTGACTCCTGTCTGTTCTTCCTCTAACCCTCTCCTGATTTGCTTAAAAATGTTTTTAAATGTAAAACAGTCTTGAAATGACTGGTGCCCCATGGGGTTGATTCTGGACATAGCTTTTAAAGGCCCACAGCTTTCTTTAGTCCCACTTTTCTTATTCTTGCACAAGTGCATGTGGTAGAAAAAACAGCCTTTGCAATGTGGTCGGGCGTTGTTATGTTTGTTTCTTTATTTTTGGAGGGGTTTGTTTTGTTTTTAACTTTTATTGAGTTTGGATGTTTTTGTTTTGTTGTTCTTTTTCTTTTAGGTTTTGCTTTTTGCGGTTTAGGGTTTTACTTGTTTGTTTGCTTTTTTTTTAGGACCTTTGGTCCTTATTTGGAGAGATTTTCGGAATGCCTCTAAAAACTTTTGTTTTTCATTACTTCACAAGGTAGAATGAATATTCTAAGAGCTGCTATGCCAGCTAACCTGTTTTGTCATAAGTCAGGAGGAAAAAAAGAATTTATAGATGTAATACTGGTAGATAGAACTCTTGTAGTTTCATGTATGTGGGAGGGAGTACAGTTGCAAATACTGAATACAACCCAATATCTGCAGAATCAGACCAAGTTTATGAATTGGCATTTGGAAATATGCTTTTTCTTCTGAGATTTTGGTAAGCAAATGATTTATCAATAAATACAGCCTTCAAAAGTTCAGTCTTGGTTCGACATGTGGATTTAGAAGACAAAAGGTTCTTCCCATGTGCTCTTAATGGCATCAGAAATGTTGGAAATTGCTTTTGTTTTTCTAAACGTGGTTATAAGGGTGACAGGTTGCAAATTGATGTCTTTTGGTGTGCAGTTTAGTAAAATCCGAGAACCATTTTCAAAATGAACACTGAATTTTATGGTTGAATTAGATAAATACATAAATATCTGATACATAACTTAGGAAATACTGTAGTAAATAAATAAGTCTGTGAACAGATACTCTTTTTTTAATGTTTATTTGTTTCTTCATATCTGTGATTTCAAGTTAAAGGTTCTTACAGAGTTTAATGTTAAATGTTACATATGCATTTAGTATGGGTACAGAGGGAAAAATATAGTGCACACAGTTTTATTTATTAAGTCTGTGGCTTAGAAAAACTTTTTAAATGTCATGATTACAGTTTAAAATGTCCCTAGGTCTTTGCTGGAATTACTCAACTAAGAAGTTTGATTAATATACATGTGATGTCCTTGTCTAACAATGAAAAAATGGTTCTGCTAGAGTATTGACTATTTCCAGGTTAAAAAAAAAATAAATGCATAGAAAATGTAAAAAAAAACCCAAAACACCTTAGCAAAAGCAATTACATGATTCAGGATTTTTAGAGAAAAGTGATAGCTATTTTCTAATTCTGTTTTTCAGTTTCCATAGCTAGACGCGTCCAAGACCCATTAGCTGAGCTAGTGAAAATCGAGCCCAAACACATAGGAGTTGGAATGTATCAGGTAAGATAATACGTATCATTTAATCTAAGTAATCTGTCATGATATAGAGCAACACCAAAATGCTGCTTTATAATTGTCAACTAGTTATGTCTCCTTTAAAAGACATTTTCAGTGTTGATGGAATGGTAGTAAATACTTAGAAGTCATAAACTGCCTTTTTTTAAATCTCTACTTTTAATGATTGTGATTGAGACTGAAATGGCTGTAGCCAGATGTACAGTCTATTAAAACATCAAATCAGACAGGTAACCTGATCTGTAAAGCTTTCTCTTTTTCTGTATTGTTACAGCAATGGGGTTTTAGCTCTTTGTGTAAAATACAATGAGATATTGATCCTCCATTTAGAAGCCATTAATTTGTACTATTAGGTGCATTCTTTCTTAGAAGTTTGTAATAAAAGGATTTGTTTTGAAGTTTTTCATTTAGTAAAGCTGAATTGGAAAATGTTTGACAATTGTGATTTTTATGCATTTTTGTAGGTTTTTTCTGAGAAACTTTTACTTTCTGAGTTTCTTTACAAAGAGCATTATGTTAAGAAGTGGTACATGAGTTATTGTCATTTTATAGCATACTGGCATTGATTCAGGAAAGCATATGCTTAAGTCCCACCAAATAAAGAAGCAAAAAAAAAAAAAAAAAAAANAAAAAAAAAAAAAAAAAAAAAATTATCCAGAAAATATGAGATGTGCTTTTCTCTATATTTTTGAAACTATAGAATGTGAGTAAATTTGAATGACTACAGCAGAATTCAGAACCCCAAGCACAGAACTGTCTAGATCTGTTCTTTCAGGTCAGCTCGTGAACATTAATGGAATAGAATGCAATTAGCAGCCTAGAATCCCTTGCTGCCACTGCTGAAGGTGGTGTGACAGAGAGAAGGTGCTATGAAAATCTTCCAAGAAATGTATGTCCTGTTGTGTTTTTACAGAACTGAGGTCAGCATTTTAGTTGGTTAAAGTAGAATTCAGAACTGCTTTTCTAAGTCCTACTTGCATTACCACAGATTGATAGAACTTACTCATGTTGCTTGCTGACTGCAAACTTATTGGTAAACCTAACTTAAATATCTTTTGGTGTTAATTATACCATACTCTTTGAGGGGAAATTGTATTGAAGGGCTGAAACACTGTAGATTTCTTTAACATATGTATCCAGATTTCAGTAATAATGTGCTTTAATGGTGGCAGCTATAAATATGGGTGTGGTCATCTGGCAAAAAGAAGTCCTTCAGTCTGAAGTGTAGTTGGTTTCCTTACTTGTGGGGACCCAGGGCTTTAATTTATAACAGTAGCAGTGATATGTTGAAACAAAAATAATGAGAAGTAATACAGATTTTTGTTCATCCTCGCTTTAAGGAAAGAAGTATTAAAAAAAAAAAAAGGATCTTGAAATTCTATGTCAGCATTTAGAGAAGTTGATTGATTTTTTTTTTAAGCAATAGTTCCAAGATGGAATATTTTACTATTTGCAGTATACTGTGAATTCTTAAGTACTAGGAGCTTGCATTGCTGTGTCTAGAAGGTATTGATTTAAATGCACACCATCTCTTGTGGCCCATGTGGACATTGTACAAGCCTACATTTAAAGCAAAAAGGCATGGAATTGGTGGTGGTCATATGGTTTTGAGATCATTATACTATAGGATGAATGTTGCAGTGAACAATATTGCAGCAGCTCACTGCAGTTGCAGAGACTGAAGCTGGTGTCATTTACTTTTCATTCATTGAGAGCAAGGTAAGTACCATGTTCCTGGCCCTTCCAGAGAAGCTTCTTGATCCACTACAGGTGTGTTGCAAGTAAATGCCCAACTGTGTTATTTATTTTCCAAATTGGTTAGATGAAAAGTTTCAGAGAAATAAATCCTAGAATTCTAGGATAGGGGTAGACCTCAAATATTATCCATTCCCAGCTATATGCACTTTTAATTCTGGTCATGGCTTGAATAAATCTCTGAGGTAGATACACATCCTGTTGGAATTCTTAAGAATCACCACAGAAGCTATAGCATGTTTGTTCAAAGATACATATATTTCTCAAGTGCTGGATCTTTATGTGATGTTACTGAAAGCAAATTTTCACTCTTGAAAACAAAGTCAGAAGGTCTGCTGCCCTTTGGGCATGATAGCTCTGTTGTGGCATAGGAAGGGAATGGGAGGAGAAGAGGAATTAAGGTTTTCTGTCCTGTCTTCCCTTTAGAGAGACAGCCACTTACTGACGTTTTAGAGGACAGGCATGGAAAAAGCTGTTTTGTTGTACAGGGAGTCCTAGAGTAATGGCTGATATAATCCCTCAGATAAAGAGTATTTCAGGTACAGAATTTTATAATATCCAAGACAGCTTGAAACTTTATTACATTTTAATTTATAATCTAAATGCTGGCTGTAGCTTTTTATTAATTTGTGGTGAAATATGGAGTGCACAGTCTAGATCAGAAATACAGCAGTCTTTTCAGAGAGGTGGTTGCTTTCTTAGCCTATTGTAACTTTAAACCTAGCATTTAAATATGACCTTTCCTTTCTTAAACACCCTGAAATTGATATTTAAGAATCTGACAAATCCAGGTTTTGGCATTCTTGTCCTGAAAGATGGATAGTGATTAGTCTGTCAGCAGTTAGGCAGAGGTAGGCTGAGACTGTGCTGCTGCCCGTGACCATGGAAGCCGTATAGCACAAGCAACATGGTGGTTTTTTGAGGGATGGTTGCACACTCACTGTGTGTTGATCAAAGAGTGAATTCTCTGAGGGGATGGTCCTGCCTTTTCTGTCACTCCTACCCAAGTGCCCCAATCTTTTCGTGGTGTTGTTAATGACTACGTAATGTCCTGGGTTGGTGTAACAGAGGGGCAGCAGTGCACAGCTTGCAGGGGAGTGGAGCTGGGGCAGCTGCCTTCACAGCAGCCTGACTGACTTGGGACATGGCCTCTGTCAGTTTAGGATAGCCAGAGGTCCCAAACTACTCTACTTAAAAGGCAGTGGCAGAGACAATAATTTCTGTCTTTTTTCAGAAGTTGAAGTGAGGGACTGGTGAAGCAGAATCTGCCTGATGAAAGCTGTTGCTTTTGTAATGTGACTGTAGTACAGGAACATTGTGTGTTCAGCTGAGTGACCCCCTTGGGCAGGACGTGCTCTGCTGCTATCAGCAATGATAGCAGTGCTACAGGAAAGTGAAGGGGTCATGTGCAAAATCCACTGCTCACAATATGAGCTTGTCCAAAGTCTGTGGAGTGTGTGCCACACAAAGAGAACTGAGTGAAGGGGCTGCATCTTCTCCAGTTGCTACTTCCATGGGATTTTGGATCCCTCCCATCTGGTCTCTTGGTATTTAGTGTGCATGTTTGTGAGAATATTGGTCTCTACTTTTTCTAATGCAGCTTTTCCAAGCAAATCTGTTCATCTGGGTGTGGATACTTTGGATATGAAATTGCAAGTTTCCAGGTAGCAGGAGATCTGTGTAAATTGAGTCTCATCAGCTGTGATTTGTTTACTTATTTTAGATGAAAAAAAAAATGAAACTTGAACTTGACCACCTACTTTTATTCTCATTTCAATTTATGATTCTGAGTTTCTGCACTGCCAAAAAAATCAGGTTTGTCAGAGAAAAATAAACAGGCCCTAGATATCCTAACAGGTATTTCCTTAAACAAAGAGAAGCACAACCTGATTTATTAGAGCCTCTCTCAGACTAAATTCCAATTGCCTAAAGGTCCTTGTCTTCCTTCATCTTTATCTCATTAGGAAAATCATTCTTTCCTCCCAGACAGGAACCTAGCCAAAATCAATTTATCACCTTCAGGCCATATTAGTATGATTTCTTCTGTAGTCGAACATGAAGATGATGCCCAGATTCTGCCTGATACAGTATATATTTGCCTTGTCACCTCCCCATGCCAGTTCAAAGCTAAATTTCTATTCAGGGAGAAGCAGTTTGTGGCTCAAGACTTTATTACGCTGTACGCTGAATTTTCGCGATGAATTACCATAGCAGTTGTAATGATCTTGGAAGATACAGATAAGAGCTGAGAACAAAGCTGCTTCACTAAGATTGTGGTTAGGGAATTGAATTTCAGAATAAAGAAAACTAACAAGAAGACAAAAAAATCTTTGCTCTCAAATAAAAACCCAACTTTCAAGATGTGAGTGAAGCAGCACTAAGCATAAACTTTCATCATAGTAAAGAGGGGACTTAAATTAATATACTTTTAAAAAGTCAAAATCTGAATCTGTGTTATAAGGCAGAGAAATGAGGAATAGAGCTAAAGGAATATATTAAGTTTGGTTGGTCTTTTGATGTTCATTTGATGTACAAAATCCCTGAATCCAAAAAAACCAGTAGCTTCTAGAGAAAGAGATAGATGGAGGTCAACCTCATCTGTAGCCTATGAACAAAATACATGATCTGTATTGTAGGATTAGGATTTTTGACAAATTCTGTGTAATATTAAAAAATGTGCACTATGTCTGATCTTGAAAAAGCAGCATCCTGTTTGGTCTTTATAATTTTGACAGTCCAAAAATCTGTTCATAATCTATTTTTGGGTGTGGTAACATCTTCACTGTTGAACATGTTTGGAAAATTAGCATCCTAAAAGGATGTAAGGGATAATATATGTAGTTCTGTGACCTCTGAAGTGAGAGAATACTTGATTACAGATTTATCTGGAATATTTTGTGTCAAATAAATAAAATCTGTAAACAATACACTTAAGTAGCATTTCCTCAAGAAAAAAAAAAGATTGATCTCAGTCTTGGTTTGTTTTCTATATAATGCTGGATGGTCCTGATCGAAGGGGCGTTTCATAAAGCCTAATCAGGGTGTCTGATTATAACTGAATCTGGAAATGTCTTTTTTGTCTCTCCTGTCCATGTTCCTTTCCGTGGTCCTATAGTTATTGGAGTGCATTGGTTTTGCATTGTTGTTTCAGTTGCAATTTGATATTCCTTCTAGGCTTGAGTTTTTCTCCTAAAGAAGATGGGCTATGTTTTGGTACATGACAGTGCAACTTTAGAGAATGCTTTAATCAGATACACTTTCTCTTTAGTTGGACCAGTTCTCTTAATTATGGCATTGCAGATATAAACTGCTTTAAAATCCACAGACCAGCTGGTTAATAGTGAGGCATCTCATTGGAGGTTGTGTCTCGTTGGAAAGGAAGGAGCTTTTTACTTTCTCCTAGAAGTCTGTGTAGAATGCTGTCTGCTGTCTCAGGGCCAGAGAGGGGCAACTGATAGTGGTGGTAAGATATTACTGGCCTCTTCTGCATGTGGCTGAAATTGCACGTGGCCCTTCTTGTTTGTTGCTTTCTTTAGTTGTCTTCCTCCCACAAAAGATGTCTCAGGATGGCATCCATCATCACCGCTGAGGGTTTTTTTTACCTCCAGGTGGTCGCCCTGCAACAGGAGGGCCATTAACCCTCCTGTTGTGAGGTGTGGTATTAGCCTCACTTTTGACAGGAGTACTACTTAAAATTTTATTCCTGTGGTGAACACCCATCATGCATATTATTTGCTTGAGACAATCTGATTGTATATTTGATGCAATGGAGCTATCTGAGAGCTGAACTATAGCAACATTTTAGAAATACAGGGATCAAAAGGAGAGACCTCAGGGATACCTCTAAGTGTAAGAGGTAGAGTTGGGTCAGCCTGATTCAGCTATGGGCTAAAAAACTCTCTGCATTATTTCTATTCTGTCTTTACAGAATCCAGCTTGTCCCTTGTACTGCAGGTATTTATTTGTTAGCCTGTTCTTACAAAACCCCAGCAAACATAACTTGGTAGCTTTGTTTGGGTAAATCAAATGTCGTATTGTTTCTCTAGTAATGGAAACTTGAAAATTTGTGTTAAAATAGAAAGCTGGTAACAAAAAAAAAACCTGTGAAGTAGTTAGTGATTGCAAACGAGTTGTCAGAATCCAAACATTGGTCATCACCAAGAATCAGTGTTTGATTTGAGAAAACATTTATCTTCTTTTTTCCTTAGAATAGATACACAGTTTTTAATGGTGAAATATATGAGACTTTGTATCCTTCTTGGTATCTGTTTTTGGTTATATCTTCCTCTTCTTAAATAGAAGCGTATGTAGTTCACTTCTATTTAATAGTGTGGAGCAAAGTAATAGTGTGGAGCTGATTGTTTTTCAGGAGAGGGTGTTTTTCACTGAACATTTAAGGAGTTTATTTCACTTCTTTCTTTATTTTGGGGGGTTTTCTTGATTGACCCATAGAGTATATGAGTAGTTAGGTGTGTTACTCGGATAGCATAGGAGAATCACTCGTATGATGTGAGAGTATGATGTGCAAGACTGTCTTTTTTTAAACCTCTGAGGTGGGATTGTCAAAACAGCCTTAAACTTGAGCTTGCTGTATTAAGCTTACTAAAACAAGTTTGTGTGGATTCACAACTTACATTTTTTTGATTAATAAAATTGGATGTCTTATTAGGTGAGCAGTGCTTTATTTAGTGTGAGTCACATAGCTCCTGTGGAAACACAGTTCAGCAGGAATGTTTGCTGGTCAGAATTGTAGGTTGCAGGTTTCAACATCCAGTTGAACAGCCTGTCTACAAAAGGCTTCAGCATTCCTTCTGTATTACTACACTGAATATGCACACACAGTTCAGCAAAGAACTGAACCTCCTTGGATAACATTGGAATTTCATGAGCTTGTTTATGCTTTTTTGTACTTAAATTGAAGTGGTTGCCTACAGAGAATCTTTCCTTAAATAGAGCAAAGTCTAAGGGTGGGAATAGCAACATTCAGTTATGTGTATCTTGCAGTAATCAAACAACTTACGTAAAACACTCCTTTTTGGCAGTATATGGCAACTGGCTGGTCATGGATGTACCTTAAGTTGAAAAACTTAATAAAAGGAGATATGCTAGTGGACTGGAATCTGACTGAAATGAAAGAATCTGGCTATACTTATATAAATTTTAAAAATAGGCTAAAGGATATGTTGCCATTATTGTAAATTTAAAAAAAAAAAATGTAACTGGACAACTTCTGGGCTGCTTCTGTATTGAATCTCATCTCTGAATAAACTCACTGGGACTTTAAAGACGGGGACATGCAGGATAGTATTTCACTGTGCTCTTAGCTCTGCTCCTCAATAAAGGAAACTTAAACCTCTCCTGTGAACCTGTAGTCTCCTGCAAAGAGATTACTGTCGCTGAATGTTTTTGCTGCATACTGCAAGTGATTGCTTGCCTTGAAATTGTGGAAAAGGGAGAGAAGTACTCAAGATTTTAAGATTTACAAAAACTTTTTGAGGGACAGGGTGTGGTGGCTGTACCTATAAAATATTAAGAGCAGTCAGAAACCCAGTGTCTTGTCAGTAAGGAAAAAGGTGTATTTATTTTTTTATTTAAGTGGATATGTAGGCTGGTGAATAGGTTTGTGCTTAATACAGGATTTTTAGCACTGAGCAAGTTATGGAATTCTTAATTTTCCTGTAGCGATGAAATATTAGCTCTGTGAGAAAAGCAAGCAAAAAAATCATATGTGCTCTTTGCCCAACATCATTTTTAGGGTAAATTATGAGCTTTTCATTTTGAAAAATAAAGCTCTGTGAACCAAGCTATCTGACATCCAATGGGATTAAAATCTTCGCAGACATCTTTGCCAGGGAGAGGTAATAACTCCATAATGTTTTGGATGTTTCCCCACCCCACTGAAGTAGGTGCACAAAACTTAAGAATGCTTTCCAAGTTAGTTACACCTCTGGCAAGTTTGTGTAATTTAATCTTCAGCAGCAATTCTGCTGACTGCCAAGAGTGGTTTATATATCCTGTAACTTGGCAGTCTCTCTGGTTGCATCTACCTATTCTCTGGCTGGCAAAGAGAACTCAAATGTTCTGCCAGCAAAGCACAATAAACTTTTGCTAGTCAATTACAAATTTGCAACAAAGAAAAGAATTTTCAACAAAGCAAATGGATATAGAAAGAAATAACTGTTGTGTTATTAGTTGTTTTAGCTAAGTACACTGAATTTACTGGCATCTCCAGGAAAAACATGCCGGATCAATGAGGTGAGATGCTGCCCCTTTAAGGAAATGAAGGAAAATGTGTGCATGTGTATTTACAAAGACTGCAAGAGCACAGCAGTATCACCCCATCTGCACATGTCACTCATAAAGCTGCCTGTGGACTGCATCTCCTTTTGTCACCAAAAATGCGCACAGCATTTGAAAACTTGTCAGAGATGTGCCTTTGTAACCAACTTGAACTGCAGGTAAATTTTAGACATTACTGCTAATAATCCCCCTCTCACACAGCTGCTATTTATTGTTAGAGAGTTTGTACCTGCATATGTGGGCTTTTACAGAGCTGCTGAGGTTGTAGGGAAAGTAGGGAAGCTCCAGAAGTGTTAGTGTACTGAGGTGGGATGATCTAAGGGTGTTGATAGGAAACAGCTGCTGGACAGATTTGCCCTTCCTGTCAGTTTGTTTCTGATTGCTTAATTACCAGTTCTCTTGGCAGAAGTTTGTTAGGAAGTTTTTTGTCACCATACGACAACAAACTTGTGATTCGTGCTGTAATAGGGTCAAAGTGATATATATTATAGTTCATGAAAAATGGGTGTAAAGGTTGTTTACTTCCAGACCTCCATAAAAGCAGCATATAGAAAATTGTGAATAGGATTGCCCAGATATAGGGTACCCTCTCTGCAAGCCTGTTAAATATTTGTTTGATTTCTCTTTATTCCCCAGCTGTGTAAATGCACTTGGGCAGAGCTAATTCAAACATAGGCAGGCCACCTGAGTGAAGATGCACCCTGGCATATTAAACTTTTTGAAAGACTGTTCTGATGGGGGACCCAAGTGGCAAGAGGAGCAGAATGAAAGGTGTGAGGCTGGGATGCTGCAAATCAGCTTGATATGGCTTTTCTGTGCATTGGATTGGAAAAACTTGGTTGACTAAAAGCTGAAACAGAAAAGAGGATGATAAAGTCTGTAAAAGTGTTTTGGTTGAACAGCTTCTGAAATGTGTGAGATGCTGTTGGATTTCCTGTTTACATTTCAAGTGTTTAATAACTTTACGTGAAAATACACAAGTTTAGCACTGAAGAATTGTTCAGCTCCTTTCATCTAGGTTTCAGTTATATTTTCATAACTAAAGTTCTTTGCATTTTTGAGACGGTCTTAAAAATACTACTGTCAAAAATAGAGAGCTGCAAGTTACTTACGGCATTACCTGTACCCATTATGAGCTATTTGTGTTTGTGAATTTGTGTTTCAGTTATCTTTTATGTTAAGTAAGTTAGTTTCTAAGATGTTTTATTATGAATTGTATTCAGATGTTAATATAAATATTATAATGATAAAATTGTGCAAGCTATTATCATAGTAAAAACATCTCTTTAGTATCTAAAGTCAGGTAAAAGTGGCAGTAGGGATGTGAATCACTTGCTTTGAATGTGTGTGGGGGGCCAGTTTAAACATCGCAAATGTAAATATTATTTGTTGGTGGAATTCCATAGTCACTGCTTGCTGTGCAGTGATCATCTGTTGCATCTGTTGTTTTGGTTTCATGAATTAACAGTATATTCATTTGACTCAAAAGGAAAAATACATAATATTATCGTGCTTTTGAGTGATTCCATGTGAGTTCGTAGCACAGCAGCTGTTGATTTGATAGCCAAAAATCTGAAATCAGCAATAAGTTCGTGCTTTCGTTCAGTAGGAGAAGTGGCAATTAAAATTCTTATGATACTTTAAAACAATAAATGGTTTCCTAATATATATGGTTTGATTGGTTGATATTAAGTAAAGAAAGAACTGGATGTTTTGCAATGAAATACATAAAATAATTATTTTTGTGTTTGAACAAATACTGAATTATGGAATTTTCATATGTTTACTTAAGCTATGAATTTATTTTTCTCATTAACATATTGTATGAATTTTATCAGTTACTTACATTTTATAGTAAACAGTTAATGTACATATTTGTTTTAATATTGGACCTGTAATCAAAATTTTATTCTCTCTTGAAGAGTAAGAAGTAAGATGAATTTAAATTAATGTAGGAGGAACTTAAGTTAGTGTTGCTGTTCCTCATGATAATTTTGTGACAGTTATGTCGTTCAGCAGACATCACTGAAAACTTTAGTCTTTTTTCACTGAGGCAGTGTAGCATGCAAGATTTCTCTGATGTTTTGTAATTTGTTGCTTTTTAGATTTTTATCATGCTAATAACACTTATCCTAACAAACAGTTTTGAAAAAATAATTTTAGCAACTAAAATCATGTTTCACTAGACAGTGATTAATATCTGTGACCTTTATTTTTGTATCAGGAACATAAATATACACTTTTTTCTGTGTCAGTCATTGTCTAAGATTTCATCTTTGTTCTGCTTTCCATTACATACCATGAATTATATGAAATTAATTTAATCGCTACTCCAAACAGAAATTAATGTGCCCTAATCCAGAGTTACGTTGTTTGCTTTTACAACTGTAAGTCATAAGTAATTAATTTTCCTTGGAAAATTAATTCACTTACCATTCCCAGTAGCATCATATGTTGACACAGGGTTATAGATAGTTTAATATTTTTGTTCAGCATGTTGGCTTCAACTTTGGAAGACCTTAAAGCAAAACAAATTCAAATTTACTCAACTGTATATAATTCAGGGTTATTTAAAGTGAATGTTGTCTTTATTGCTGTCAACCAGCTGATGATGATGATTCTAAAATTATATTCAGTCTTCCAGAAAACTAAAGTCTATGGACATATGTGATTTATTTCTTCAAAAGCAAAAAACTGTTTCATATCATGCATTTGGATAACAGGGCCACTGGAATGCCATCAGTAGTAGAAAAATTTAGCTCCATGGAGAACATAACTATATATTACAAAGCCTTGGGCTAAGAAGCTCTGTTTTTCCACATGCCTCATGTTGCTTGAGATATTTGTAGGATTCATTACTTCTGTTGCACTCAGAAATTTCCTAAGTAGCCTTACTTTGGAATGTTGTTTTGTTTTCTATATGGTCATGGGCAGAAGGGCATCTCATTGCAGCTCCAAAGGGCATCATGGGCACTTGTGTGGGTGGTCCTGTTGCCCACAGCTGACTGTCCTTCATAAATGGCATTGAGTGGAGGGGGTCAGAAGTCTGCTGGTATGAGAGAGGCAGCTTTTAAGTCTAATCTTTCAAGTTTGCCAGGAGAACTTCTTTTATTCTTTTTTGTTTTTTTTTTTTTTTTTTTTTTTTTAATCTATGCAACTCTATAAAACATGGTGTTTATTACTTTGGTTTATTTTTATTTATTTAAGTCTCCCAGCTGAAACTCCAGTGATGGCAGTGCTGCAGTTCAAACAAGCAAGGCTTATTTTATAAATGTCCCTTTGTGAGTTGGTGGCTGCATTTTGCCTGAATGCAGGGGGTCGGTATCAGTGGCATTTAATTTAAAATTTTGGAGGTGGAAAGTAGAAATTGACATTTAATTCCAGTGTAAAGTTACTGTTAGAACAGGCGTAAAAATATTATTGCATTAGCAATCACAGGAAGAAAATAAACTATGAGCACATGAACAATATACAGTCATATGACAGACTTGTATAAAATAGAGCAGTAGATAGATAAAAATAATTTTTCTGATGCTTTTTTCACCACAATACATTTTATTAAGTAGACAGTGTACAGAAAAAGTATTCAACTAACAGAAATAAGTCCTACTAATAGTGCCTAAAGGTAAATTTCTCTATACATATTAAAGTTGTGCATAGATAAATTTTATCACACATCTCTTATACATGCATGTGTGCATATGCATCATTGATGAATGTGTTGACAGAAATCTCTATTAAATTCTCTATCTGTTGCTTTCAAATTCAATTATCTTGAGCTTCCCTAGCCCATATGAGATATTTAATGCTGCTTTGTGTATCTATTAATGTAACAGGTCTCAGTAACTACTGCTAGCTGTTTCATTATTATGGCTAAACTGTTTTTAAAAGACTTCACTGTGATGCTTAAAAATACAAAGTGTCCTGCAAAAAAAATTCTGGTGAATTGAGTTTGGCCACATACTTCTTGACAGTCATGTCTACAAGCGAAGCTGTGTCCTGCCCACTGTGCCAAGCTGTTCTTGTGCTCCTTACCTGGGCTGCCAGCTTGAACAAAGTGCAACTCGTGCCAAGCCTGCAATTGTTGTGCGTTTCTTCATTTTCACCTAACCTGTGATAGGGTGTACTTCCCATCTCAGGACAGTGAGAAACAGGAACCAGCTCTATCATTTTCTTACCCTTCTTGCTAGAGCTTTTGATGATTACAGGTCTGAGGGCAGGAGGCTCAGGACACCTACCCCAGTGTATCAGCGTTCTCTTTAGTTACCCTTCTGTCCTACTCTTATCTCTTGGTACTGCATGTAACAATATGTTGCCTATGAAAAATCTTGGGAGCCAACCAAAAGCTGTTGCTCTTCTTATAAATTTCTTGGCAATAACAGTTTGTGTTTTTGTTGGGAATGTCCTCATTAATTTTATGATGACAGTGATTGTCTAAATTTGTAAGAAAAATGATGATAAAACAATTATTGTTTAAAAAGAATCTGCAGAAACTATTCCTTCAGGCAAAATTTATATTTTGAACTCAACTGTAGTTTTGGATTAGATAATTCAGAGTTGGCACTAATTCTGAAAAAAACATTGAGCTGTGGAGTACAATAGCAAAAATCCCAAGAAGCTTGAACAAACGCATACAGTGTCTCCTAGCGTAAGTGCCTGGCTCTTCGGAGGCCACCAAGAAGTCTACAGTGATTGACGTGCATTCTGGCAAAGCATTTTTTTCTCTTCCTCACACCCCCCCACCCCCGCAACAGTGTTGCAGTCAGTCAAAGTGTATAGACAAAGCTGACTGAATACCAGTTTCCCCAGTACAGGGGCTGTTTTTTCAGGAAGTCTAACTCAAACCAGATGTTTTGCTTAGACCTAGAGTTTGTTGCTGCCAAGCATCTCATCAGAGGTCAGAGTTCTGGGCTCAGGGCCCTGCTAGAATTCTTTCACAAATTGCTATTCGGTGAGGTTTTAATCCTAATGGAAAGAATAATGTGCTTGTAAAATCTGCAGTTATTACAAACACAGTATACATATTGTGGACTTCAAATGACTACATATTTCATTCCCATAAACAGGGAATGCAGATGAATGCAGTGTGTAATAGTTTTAGACATTCAAACTTAAACCAAGTATATAGTTTATACTACTGTTAACCATTTGCATTCTTAACACTCCTGTAAAATGAATAGTAATCTTGACTAACAATTGGCAGCTCGAAGCAAAACAAAATGAAAAAATCTCCAGCATGTTTTGACTTGTAAGCTGTTTCCTGAAGTAAATAGTAAATGCTTTTAAAAATGTTCAAAAACACTCGGCTTGCTAAGGCACTAGCTTTGGTACAGTTTCTTTCTTTCCTTTTATTTTTTCTGTCTCAGTTTTTAAATGGCTTGGTAGCAGCATTTTATGATCAAACTAATCTTGCTTCAACTAGCTCTTCATATTGCTAATTATTCACCCCACAACCTCAGAGTTGAGTGTATATGCTCCAGCTTACTTAAAAACAAATGTTGGTGATACAAAGTGATAAGAACAAGACTAAGTGATAAAAGTGATAAAAAAATATTGCTGTATTTTTTGTGTTCTGGTTGGGAACAGTATTGATAAATTTCCATTGTGATTCTACTGAAGTGAACTTTGAGTGTAAGGAAAAATTCTAAGGTAATTGTGGTAGTGTGCTGCAGCCTGCAGCTAGAGAAATGCATATTACAGTGTAATATGTATCTGTTCATTTAATATGAAGATTAAGATTTGGGATATCAGAAATTAATGTATTTTATAGAAAACAGTACTTTAGTGTGAAATTGGATGATGTAACTGATATCTCAGTACAGTGAGGTTATAGTGATAAGTTGTTTCAGTTTATGTTGTGTAGCATCTTATTTTTCAGTGAATGCTGCTGAAGAATTATATGTTATTTCCAACTCTTCTAACTCTTACATCTTAAGTATGTTCAATTACATTTAATATAACTATGCTGTTTCATCACATCCTCATTTGTGATTTTTATGTAACTTGTAAATGTGTTTTCAGTTTGGTGGAAAGCGTAACTTAAGATAAAGATGTTGTCACTCAAAAGAGTTAACATTTTCTCATTTGTGTGATGATCATGCTGATAGTCATGCTGCAAGGAGATAAATATGTATAGGGCACTATGTCTATGTTAATACTCTGAATTCTGAGACATGCTGAGGTGTTCATCTACTTTGCAAATTACTTTTATTACTTGTTTATAATAAACAAAATGGCTAATGATACTACAGTGCAGGTGTTACCTTTTGAAGAGGGGAGTCTTATATACTGGTTTCACTAAGTCTCCCTGTTGGCTAATTTTGTTTCATGATATTGAATGTGGAGATTTGTGAAACAAATCACTGCTCTGTCAGTCCATTTGTTGAATAAGAAATTGATGAAGCCCATATTTGGACAGCAAATTGATTTTCAGATATGGTATGCATCTTTCAGAATGTAGAGAAAATGGCTTTTTTCATGCCATGTTCTTTAGAAAGGAGAATGTGGCCAAAGTGATTTTGGTAAGCTGCTTTTCCATTATAATGTACACTTACATAAATAATATTTTTCCCTTGGTTTATTGAATAAATGTGACTTATTTATGCTTGTATGTCCAGAAATGACTTGGAAAACTTGTGTTCTCTCTGTGGGTAGATCTTAAGTTTTCAGTACATTAGAATCTGCATTTTTATTAACTGAAAGTAGTTCAATTGTTTACTAAACACGTAAACCCCCAAAAAGACTTATACTGCAAATTGGATGATCTTGGTGCAAGCTGCTGCCTCAAAGTGAGAAAGCCAATATTAAACATGCAATGAAATTAATACATACAACCTAATCATTCAGATACAATGAGAGAAAGTGGAGACAAACTGCAGTCTTAGAAGCTTTTTCATATTAATGAGTTTCCATTTGCCAATAATTCTGTCATTTGTAACTTGAATCATTCATCACCCCTGCAAATGGTTCTTTCAAGACATTATTTGCAATTTTGTCTTGTGTTTTTGTCCTTGATGTTGTGAAAATGACCGTCTACTGTTACAGGAATGAAAAGAGATCTCATTCAAACATCTTTTGTGTTTCCACTTTGAGTGAAAAATGTTTTTCAAACCTGCAGCTGGTTATTTCTGCAGGAGTTCCCACTTATATTCAGGTTTGATTGACATTTTGAAATGGCAGCTTTTCATGAAAAGCTGTTAACTTGTAGAATTTGGTTATGGTACTAAGACAGACTGACTTTGTTCTACTGTTGGGGCCTGTCCAACCTAAACACAACCCTGCATCTGAATTTAATAGTGCTACTCAGCACAGGGAGTGCAAGCTTTTTTCTTTTTTCATTTTTCTTTTCGGTTTTTTTAACACTGTTGCTTCTGATGTGATTTTGAACCTGACCTGATAAGTAGTCATCCTCATAGCTTCTCTGTCAGTAATTGGATTAATTGGCATTCCTCTTTCTCCCTCTCCTGGGCTGGCTAGGAGAAGATATGTTGTAATTTCAGTGATGGAATATATTTTCATTTTACATGACGAAAATAAGTGAAAAATGTTTTTTAATGGCTGTACAAATACTACAGTGTCTGTCTTAAGATAAAAATTACTAACTGCAGCCTTTATTATTATTATTACTTATTTTTGAAATTTTGGGTATGGGGAAAAGCTTATGGTAGAAACAATTTTTCTGAGCATTGATTACTGATGTAATTTCTAGTCAAAAACTGAGAAAGCAGTGCATAACACAAATATTCTGCTGTTGACTTTACTGAGTTGATCTTTAATATTATGCCAGAATTTTGAAAGTAGGAAAGAGAGAGACATTATGTAAAATCAGTTTCCCTGTGTGTTTCTTGCCAAGGTTCTAAATAAGGGTATAAAGTACATATATACATTAGCTGAGAAGGAGGAGAAGTATTTTTAAATTTGAAATAAATTACTATTTATGTAAGGGAATTCACAAGTTATCTGTACAGTCCTGTAAGAGTAAATTTGTGTGATTTGTATTTGGGAGCATTTAAAGCTTGTTTTCTAAAGATGTGAGTAATAGTGCAATTGATTACAAGTAATTCTAAGTTGTTGAGCTGTTGATAGATTAAAAAATATTTTTTTCTATATACCACAGTTAGAATTTCTGATCAGTTCTTTTAACTGCTTAATTGCTTTTATAAAACCTTCCCTATAGATTTGCACCTGCCTGTGGTGATATACAAATTGATATATTCATCCAACCCTATGCCACTGTAGTTTGGTCAGAATGCCAAGGGGGTAATGTGAAATATGTCCTGCTTATGTCTCCTGGGATGTTTGTGATCTGGCACTGGTACAGCCACATTTTAGTTAATATTAAAAACCATGAGGCTTCTTGCGGTGAAATAAAATATGATTTGCTTCATCCTTTTCTTTGAAATGATCTAGACTAAGTGAAAGTGAGTGTTTTCTAAGGTGCCTGTTCTGTAGTTTCTAAATTTTAAAATGAATTTTTGAGCCTCAACCAGAAGATAAACTTTGTTGATGAACCAATGTTTACAGTTCTGTTCCGTAATTTTGTGTGAATGCTTGTGAGCTTTATGTGAGCGTTCAAAGTAAAAGCGTTCCTGTTGCCACCCAGACATTACTGTTAAGAGCTTTTTCCTGCAAGCAAAGGCAGGATACATGGGTACAAGCTTTTTGGTATACCCTTAAGGTCACTGTGAAATAGTAGACCAATTGAATTAAATGGCGAACTGCCCACTGACTTCAAATGCAGCCAGGATTTTGCCCTTTAACTCTATCAAACCCTAAGGGCAAGCAGATTTCATTTTTAAACAGCCCCGATGTGGCAATGCTTCAAAGGAAAGTTGAGCTGTTGTGAAGTTGGACCCAAACGGTGCAAAATGCAGAGGGAAGTACTGGGACCTTGAACAGCACTTGGAAGTACGGGGGCTACAGGTAAATGGCTTCTGTCCCATTGGAGGCAGTGGAACGTGATTGCCCTTTTGAAATGCTGTCTGCCATGTCATTTGCTATAGAAATACATTCTCTTCATGTATTATTGATTGCAAGTAAACATTTCTCATGTAAAAATAATTAGGAGAATACAGAGAAGAGGCGAGACTAACCAACATGCTGTTGCTTCACACTATTCCCATGCGTAGTAAAACAGGTTAGATTTTTCCTATAACTCCTCAGCAATAGGACTTACCATTTAAAACTGGGCGGTTTTTTTTTATTACATATTTAATGGTAACTTTTTCTGGTATTCCTACCGTAGAAATCTGTGGTTAATTTTCAGTTCTGTGTATGCTCAGTTCACGCGACATCTTTTTTTTAAATAAGGGTATGTTAAGACAGAATGTTTATCAAATTAAGGACTGAAACACTAGTGATTTGCAATCACAGAAATCTTGGCTTGCAAGTTAAAATTTTAATGAAAAACATTAGTTTCAGCCAGGTAAGAATACATTTAGGGTCTTCAAACTCATTAGTTGTATAAGAACTAGTGTTGTTCATATTTGTAGTAGTTTAAGTACTGCGTGTTATTATTACAGAGCAAAATAAAAATTCTTTGGTGAACCTGGACTTTTTCCAGGGTTGACACATTTGTCTGGGCAGAGGAATTAAGTAGCCTTGTAACACTTTTTTTTTTTCTTTTCCTCTAATTAATTAAGTGATGGTACTTTTTATGAATTTTACCTCCTCAACCTGTATAGAAGCATGCTGTGAATGAAGATTCTCGTACCTGTTTGCTCCCTTAAGATTAGCATAAATTTAGACATCACAAAACCTCAGAGTAGGTGGGTTGATAATCTGGACAATCTTTGTAAATATTAAACCCCTCCCCATCTGTTTGAGTGGTTTTTTTCTCCAGCCTTCATGGCTGCTGTATAGTTGTCCTTCATCTTATTTTAATTGTCTGATGGATATAATGAGCTGGAAGGGGGAAGGGAAGGAAATGCTATTTTTGTTACATCCTCTTAAATTTCTGTCTCTTTGTTGAAAGAAGTCAGTGACAAATTCATTTACTCCTAAATTATAGATAAAGGCTACTTTTAATCTTAATTAAGGCTGTTCTAAAGCAGTGTTCCTGATCATGCTCTGATTCTTGTCTTTTTAGGAAGTGTAAATTGTCAGGGACCTCTTCCTCTGCAGCTGCTTCTCTGTACAGTGCTGTAGTAAAGCTGTGTTGATGGATGTTATGTATGTATGTTATGACTAATGAATATGTGAGGGATATCTCAGGTAAATCTGGTCCTGCCATAGCTTTTCCTTGCTTACCTGAGGGCCGTTGTTAGAAGTACTTTATTCTGAGTAGTGCTGTTACAGAACTCAGGCATTTTGCTGGAAGATCTTGTAAGTGTGGATAAGAAGGGTACTGGGGCAGTTATTGGCTTGTAATGGGGCAGTTATTGGCTTGAATTGTGTGCAAAGTAGTATGTCCATGCTCTTTATTTTCGTAGCATTCCTTCCCTCTGTGTGCATGTCATTAGAGTGTCTTTCTCTTTTATCACACGCCGAGATCTGATCCAGCATTGCTATTACTAGGTACCATATAATTTCCCAGCCCTATTTAAGAAGGCATTATGCTTCTTCCACAATCTTTTCTGAAAAGCTGGTGTCACTAGTAAATGGCATATCTTAATGTGTTGTTGGGATTAGTTTCTCAGGGCTTTGGGAAGAAGTTTGCTAAGGCTTCTATCTCTTAGAGTGTCTGCATCCTGAGTGAGATAGCTTTCAGAATGTGGTTTTTTTTTTCCATGAGTGTGTTTTTTTGCCTGTTTTTCTTGTCCCATAACTAGGACAAATAGAAAATAGATTATTATATAAACTCTTTAAAGATATGAATGCTTTCTGAAACCTTTGAAACATTTGAAAATAAGAGTAAATTCTAGGCAAATGCAATAGTCTTCTGAAAATGGCAGCATGGATTTACATGTCTGGCATCTGAAGAGACCATAGGCTGGAATTGGACTGTATTACAACACTCTTGTATGTGACAAAGGAATTTTGTCGCTGAAATTTCAGTTTGCTGTGTAATAAGTTATGCATAGCAAACTTCTTTCTTCTTTTGTGTTCCTAGCTATTGAAAATGTTCTAAAACTCCAGCTCTCTAAGAGAACTCTTTCACTGACTGTGACTTAAAGACAGAATTTCAGATGAAGAAAATGCGTACTTCAGCACAATGAGGTGCAGTGTGTGCAGATAGAAAAAGGAAGAAATTAAACTTTCTTGAAAAACCTGATGATGTATCCATTTCTTTTCTGAAGCTTTAGAATTGAATGATGGAGAAGACTGAGAGTACTTAAAGAACATATCTGTGCATAAGGCATTATAAAGAACATCAGTAGCTTCTTATTTGTTCCAAGTATGAATTTCAAAATGGCTGCTGCAGCTAGAAGCATTTTGTCTTTTGTTGAGAAACATTTTCAAGAGAAAGTAATTATTTCTCTCATTTGATGTGACATCATCTGTGTGCATCTATGTGCAATTCTCTATTTCATTTTCCTAACTTATCTGTTTTTCAGTATACTTTGGACCAGTTTTCTGTACCTCATACTCAGAGGTCTTTACTATGTGTATAACTTGAACCCCTTAGATGTTGGTTTCTAGTTCTCTTTTAGATGTATACATGAAATAATAAAAATGTGTTCCTCATAAATCCTAACTTAAAAGAAAAAACCAAAACAGCAGAAACAAACAAAGAAACAAAAAAACCCAGCCAACTCCCAAATCAAAGTACAAGCCATTTTTAATTTTTTCAGGTACCTTGTTTTACAAAGACAGTATCTTCGGAATATACTTTACTGAACCAGTGTTGGAGGCATTTGACCTATTTGGTTATACATGTGAGGTGGTCTAGTTGGTGTTGCTCGAAGTTAAGAGCAACAGGAGAACTTAGAAATCAGTTTTTGAAGACACTTTTCCCACTGCTAGGATCTGTCTGAGTATTAAATAGTTTCGTTTTCCAACTTCTTGTCCAGACCTTAAATTTGTTAGTCTGAGGGGACAGCCTAGTTGCATCCAAATCTTTATTCCTACTTATGAAAGAGGGCAGACTAATTTTTATCAATGAACTGATGTCATCACTTCCTCTGGAAGAGGATATAACGGATTCAGTTACAGCATTTGTTTTTACTCCTGCTGTAATAAATAAGACAATGGTTTGATGAGAAATGGTTATTAGCTCTAAATATCCTTTACTTTAGAAGCTGTGTTTTGTTTTGTATGGATACGTAGACAGCTGAAAACTAAGATACAATAACATTTGTAAGTTGTCCCTGGTCCAAGCAATCAGCAAACACAGTGATCAATGCACAGACATCATAAAATATTGGAGAAGCAAAATGTGCACTGTTGGCTTCTGGGTAATGATGCTTGGGTTGTGGTCAGGAAATGAAAATTGTGATCCTTTCTGGTTCATTTACTTCTTTTTTAGTTTAAGATAAATCACTAAGTTCTTGTGTCATCTGTGAGACTGAGACTGTTTTTAGGTGCCTATATTGAAGTAGTGTGAAGTTTAAAGGTTCTGCAATGTGTGTGACTGTGGCAGGGGAGGTTATTACTCTTCTAATTTTAGAATAGCCTAGCAAAACCAGAACTGTTTCTGTAAGCATACATCTCCCAGAAGTTCTGTCACCTACAGGTCAAAGTAGTCTGAGTAAAGTACACCAAAACCAAAAGTCACCACTTTGTATCTCTGCAGTGCCAGCTATGCATTTTCTGCCGCTGAGCGTTTGGAAGAGGTTGAGTGCTTCTGATGTTTTATTAAGTGCCTGCAGAGTTTTTGAGAATGCACTACTCTACATGCAGATTTTCTAGACTCTTAGGACCTACATTTTCCTCTTCACATTCTTGACTGCCTGTGCTTTTAAAGAGTAAGAAAATAGAGTGGTTTTCTTAAACTTTTCCTCTAGTGGACGTTCATATTTTGTTCGTCCTCAAACTTTTCTTTGTTTTTGCAATCATATGAAAAGCTAACTATTATTCTAAGTCTACTGGTCTAGGTACCATAGAAATGTGTATTTGTGGGATTGCCTTTGGATGCAAGAATTGCCTTTGAACCTTGGGTGGTACACACCAAATCTTTGTGTGGCCGAGACTTGCATCCTCTGTTATATCTCAGTCTTGAGATAAATTTGCAGTTTGCGAATGGCGTTAGCTGTCCATGTAACCTCCTTTGCAGGGGAGGGGTGATGTTGCTTGGGCCAGAGCTAGTGATGACGAGTCTCCAGACAAGCTGTCTTCTCCATCACAACAGTTTTTGAATTAGCTGCACTCTTTGCATCAGCTTACCCAGCCATGTGTTTTAGAACTCACTACAAGACTTGCACTTGAGCTTCTTTGCCAATCTTTGTGTGTTCCAAAAGAGGAAGACTGGCCATAGCTGGTCTAAGGTGTCTGTTATCTAATTTCCTATCAGAGTAACTGCTAACTTATGTGAGGATTCGTCAAAAGCTTGATGCCCTAGTCTAGGTTATTTGGAACAACTGTCTTTTGGTATTCTTAAAATACAAATTCTCTACAAAAAAGAGCACCCAATAACAATTTATATTTTCATATTTAAAAATTCTGGATTATTTCAGTGTAAATAATAATTTGCTGAAGCTGACACGCATTGAACAATCCTGTATAATATTTGATTGATACATCTGCTACTTCATCTCTTAACTCCCAGTGCTGCAAAGCACAGATAAAACTGCTACTGTACTTCTGTCCTTAATTAATGTAAAGGGACATCAACCAGTGATTTCAATGGAGCTTTGATTCTGGAAGCTGTAAGTAATCTGCAAGTGGTGAGAGGCAGACAGAAGTGCTGCAAAATCAGAGTTGATTTTAGTTCCCCTCTTGCTCAGTGATATACCGGCTTGGAGTTGTAAATGTTTGTACAGAGAACTCTATTCCCCCTACTTACAAATGTTATTAAAACTGAGCCAGTAGTTGCTTTTTGGACAAAAAGTTTTTATAATTAGAATTCATAATGATACCTGATTTTAAAATTATGTTTTTCAGAGTTTCTAAATTACTAGGTCTTAATTTTTCAAATACTTCATTTCTAACTTTATTGTTATATTTCGCCAAGCTTGCCTAAAACTTTATTTAAGTTTTAGATCAATTAGTAAAAGATTTTTCAAGGGAAATAGAAGTCAGTTTTTAAAATGAATGATGCTGTGATATGTTATCAGATTACAGATTTGCAATGAATATATTCATATATGCAATAGTTAGCTCTGACTTGGTAAGTATCTTGTAAACTTTGTAAGTTCATAATAGTAATGCAATTATTATTTACAGATTTTACATTAGAGTATACCTGAGAAAACTTTGTTCCAAACATTTCTTCTAAATTTGTTGTGTTACAAAATTATGTATTATTTTACACATTTGCAAATACTGTATTCTTTTAAAGAAGCCTGCTGAAGGAATTTCCGGATCTTGAATATAAGTAAGGACTATGTTTTAGGGGCAAAATCAGTTTCTGTCAGGGATGCTGGTAAAATAAGTGCTCTTTGATTTGCGCTTTTTTCCTTCTACCTGATGAGGTCTTATTTATTTGAATAAAAATGTGTCTATTGCAAGAGTACTCAATAGCTGTTTTCTTGTATGGGGTAGTACGTGTAGTGTTCTTGTTTATGCCATTCTACTGGCTCATTTTGATTCCTCACTTTTTATGTTATGCTAATTACATTAGCAGTAACAATCATATACTGTCAGTGGTGATGGTGGTTCTGAAGTGTTGCTTGGTTTTGAGAATGATAGAAATGCTTGTGTTCTTGTTCACTTGTAAAAATTGTCATCGAGAACATTTTAGGGCTGACACGTTAGCATAACTAATTTATTATTGAGGCCTGTCAACTTTTCAACCTCCTATGTGCAAACACTTTGTTAGTGCTGTATGTGTAATACAAAAAGTGCTAAATACATGTTTTAATGCAAATTTTGCTAAGCTTAGTGCAGAACACATTTCTGAAAAGTCATAAGCTTACCATATCATAGTGGTTTTTGCCAATTGCTTACTTACTCTTTTTCTTTAAATATTCCTTGCTGTTGTATGTAATGAGTGGTGCTGAAATTACTTTCATTTATCAGAGATGTGAGTGACACAATGGATGCTTATGTACTCTGCCTGTCAAATCCATAACTGCTGCTAACTGAGCTAGATTCTGTTTTTCCACATGTTTCCTGATTTTCTGTCAGCTTTCAGTCTTCCACGGGTCATTCAGTAAACACTACTCTGAGTGACTTTTTTGAGTTGCCATATGTCAATCACACTTATTTTCTCTGCTTTTTAGTAAGCAGAAAAAATAAGCTCACTTTATTTGGGTTTGGCTCTCTTCTGCAGGGCAGTGTCTTGCGTTCTGTTTCATTCCTAGCTCATTTTTGCTTTTAGCTAGGCCATGGAAGAGCTTGGGAATCACGGGGGAAGGAGTGTCTGATCAAAATAAAGGAGGAGCCAAATAGAAGAGAGGGAGATAGCAGCAGGATTTGCAAGAGTTTTTTAAGCCTATTGAATTTGAGCGGATCTACTTTAAAAAAGGTGGGGACTGGGGTGGGAGGTTGAGCCAAGTTGAATTACCTTAAAGCTTTTTTCAGCAAGCATTTTCAGGAGGTAGTGTTACCTTA
This sequence comes from Promerops cafer, assembly GCA_013398275.1. Lineage (NCBI taxonomy): Eukaryota > Metazoa > Chordata > Aves > Passeriformes > Nectariniidae > Promerops > Promerops cafer. Next base: position 97,285 of record VZSE01001000.1, on the reverse strand, counting down.
AATAAAAACTTTTTTTTTCTTCTTAATTGTATCTTGACTATTTCTAGATAATCACTGATTCTGTGGAGTGTGGGACTAAAAAACTACTAAATGTCATTTTTTGGCACCTACATTTTTTCCTAATGAGGAAACTGATGTGTCATTGTATTAAATATATTCTCAGTGCATTGCTGATAAGAATAACCTGATGTAGCAGTTGCTAAGTGTGTGTACTAAATTTGAGAAAGCCAGTAAGAACAAGTTTCTTATGAGACATCTGGAGTACAGTAAAATATGCATCAGCTATACTAACCTTTCTTTAATATAAAATACCCTTAAATGAATTTATGATTTTTGTTGTAGTTTTTAATAATATTTCAAGTACTACATTCCTCATTAGAGATGGAGGAGAGGAGCCCCAACATGTCTTCAGTTGAGCTGCAAGAAGCATGTGTGTTTATGTAGCCTCTTGCCAAGCTCCTCACATCCTCTGGGGACTCACTTTGCTCTGAGTAAGGCTGGTGGGAGCTATACCCAGGAGCTGCTGTTCCTCACCCGTCTGCTGCAGGGCGATGCATGCTCACTGACTTCAGACTAAACAAAACTCCCACAGATGACCACACTCACCTGGGCTTTGTAACTTCTATCTTCTCCCTCTGTTAGTACAATCTCATTCTGTTTTTTCCTTCTCTTATCCTTCAGCAATCTTCATGAATATTTTCAACTGAATTCAACTGTGTCATCTATGAAGCTCCACTCCTGATGGTCCTTGCTTTATCTTTCCATAGTGTTGCAGGATATCCCCTATATTTGTAGAGCTTTAAGAGCCCCAAAATACATGTTTGGATTGAAAATTAAATGCTTTCCACCTATAGTAATTTGGATTTTTGCCTTCGCTATTTATTGGCAACTATGTCCCTCTGAAATCTCCAGGAATTATGTAGTTGATTATAATTGAAATTTGTATTGCTGCTCCTTAGTCACATAACAACATGCATTGGAGAAAACTTGTATCTGCTCTGGAAAGAGGAAGATGTTTTTGGGTATACATCATTTTCTGCTAACTTGTTAATGTCACAGAAGCTAACTTTAGAAGTAAGATCTGTCAGTGATGGGACTGAATTTGTGTAACAAGCTTGGCAGTATTACTAATAATACACAAGCACAAGTAAATATAAGATGAATTCCAGCAATTTGCAAGTGACTCAAAGCATTTACATGATAAACTGGTGCATTTTTGTTTTCTTACCTTTTTAAAGTTGTTAGAGCTGAAAGACTTTGGTTTTGTTTTTATAATTTTCTTTGAAAATCTAAATCCATTTCTTTCTCCTGGGATATTTCAGTAATAGTAATATGCTGTTAAAATAAACAGAATTTAGATTTTTGAAACAAGAAATGAATCAGAGTTAAGTATATAGGATAACAATATATCCTATAACAATGTAACATTTGGCGAAACCACAAATAATCTTCAAAAGAAATTCAAAAGAAGTTAGATCCTTTTATCAAACATCAGAGGGATAAGCTTGTTTTCTTAGACTCTAATTGGAAGGGATTTTCCAGAGGATGTTAGAGATGAAAACCTCAATCCTGAACTTTCCAACTTTTCCACCTGACATGTAAGGTATATTTTTAATTTTTTTCTGATTCTGGACATGAAAAGGTACTCCTTAGATTATTTGTTACTTTAGTCCTGCTGTACTTAAGGGTTTGTCATGAATGCATTTTACTTTTGTGATTTCACAAGCATTTGAAATGAAGCTGATTGTATATAGGTTATAGCACTAATAATGTTTTTCCATTTTTTAAATTTTGAAACACATTGCCTTGGATTGAATCTCTGTAAAATAATATATTTTTGAACTTTGCTTGGGATGTGTTGTCCCACCTAATTTCTCTTTCAGTAAAAGTCATTCAGTTTGCACAGTTATGCCACTCTTTACAGAAAAAAAATAGTACTTTTCAAGAGGCATGTTGACTGGTGGTCACACATGCCAATATTAAAATTCGTGGATACAGAAGTTAATAATAGGTACCAACAAAATAATGTTTTATGAAGTGTTAGAAGTCTTTCAGGACTCAATCAGACTGAAAAAAAGGTTAAATTGAATTAACTTCATTGAAGGCTGACTTTTGGATTCAAAGGACAAGTGAGGTACAACTTGATCAAAACCCAAAATAGTTTGTCTGGCACACAGCTCAGACTTATTTAGAATGAATATTGATCTTGTTATAGTACTGTAATGCCAAGCCTGGGTCAAGAACCTGCAGGTTGTTGCCCAGACTTGAGAACTCATCCCCTCCCTACTGCTTTCTAACCAGCATCATTAGGTCATGTCTGCACTGCGTTTGTAGGCTCTGCAGGGTACAAATAATTCCTGCTTGACTATGTTGGAAGGTGCCTTGCTTGGTGCTTGGGTGTTTTAAAGTAATAATGATGCACAGGCTGATTGTGTTGATGTCTAATGTTTGTAAATGGAAAACAATTATTTCAGAATTGCTGTGTATTGCAGTAGAATTTTGAGCTGTTTGAGTTTGTCTTTCAGGTACATATGCAATCATACTATCCTTTGTGAAATTATGATTTTATAGGGAACAAGGAAAACCTTACCAAATGCATTTTAATTATGTGTATTATTTTTAGTGTTGTGTGGAGGTTTAGTATTGTGGTTTTTTTTGGAGTTGCCAGAGGTAAAGAGCTTGGTGTTGTAATTTACTTGCATATTAAAGCTGCCCATTCTAGTCTAGCACTGGTAATCTAGTGTTCAGGCAAAGTTAGCGTTCAGATCCACCATCCATGGTCATGCATGTTGGCTAAGTACAGCCTCCAGGCTTTGTGTGAGCACTGGCTCTTTGACTTGATAAATTTGGCATGCTGATGACAAATGTATTTTTACAGTGTCTGTACTGGTGCACTGCTAGAAATAACTGAGCTGAGAGGCTGTTTAAAATACTGCCTTCCTTTTGTGTACATCAACAGGTTTTTGAAACTGCAAAAGGGATTTCAGTTACAGTTGAGGAAGCACCATCTCAAGGAATAGATAGGTTTTTAGTAATGTTAATTTTTTCCAGTGGGTGTTTGTAACTCTTGAAATTGAGTGAAACAACAATCCTTGTTCTCTGCTACATACCATAAGGCAAGAAAAGATAGCTGAAGTATTGGGACATAATGATAGAACAGAACTACTGTGCATAATAGACAGGTGTTCTTAAACACTGTTCTTCAGAGGTAAACATTTTGTGCCATGATTGATGAAATTATGTGAAATGAAGTTATATTGTTAGGTTTTTTTAGTATGAACTTGCAGAATGGTTGTTTTGAAATGTGTGATATTTTTTCTGGTAATTTTAACAAGTTTGCCATGGACTAATCTGAGCAGTAATTGTGACCAGAGTTCTAAATAGCTGCCCTTGATTTTCTTCCATGTTCATGAATGTAAGTTATATTTGGGATAATCTTTATAAAAATATTAGAGAAATGTAATGTTTGAATTTCATTTACTGATTGACAATTCTTTACTGTGGTGGTTTCAATTAATCAAGTAATTTTCTGCATCTTGTTCCCTGGCTCACTTGGTAACTCCTTAGAAAACAAATACTGACATATGGTTACAGTTCCTGACACTTCTTAAGACAGATTAATTTCTATAGTCCTCTCCACAAAAAGCTCAAACCAAACAAATGTGTGAGTTCTTGCTAACGCAATCTGTGAAGTAAGGTGGCTTTGTTTTCTGGAGAGTGAGGATAAACAGAAGTTTGCAGTTTTGCACTGGACATCCCGCAGTTTGTGGCAAGCCCTTTACTTCTGCTGGCCTTAGTTCCCATAAACTGGGAATATCAATCCTTTTGGAGATCATCATATAAAATTAAGTCTTCTGCTTCACATCTACTATTACAGTGACTATTTTAATGGCAGCCATTTCTGAGTATCCTTTTAGTTAAACTTTATATTTGGCCAGTAAATTCAGGATGATGTTTGAACATCACACCAAAGGACATGCTCCTACTTGTCAGACATAGCTGTGATAGCACCTTGTGTGCTTGGCTCTGAGCTTAAAGGCTGTACTGAACAGTTTTAGCAGGGACACCCTCATTCATTGGGGTGTATTCAGAGTTAGTGCTATTATGAAAGTGTTTTATTTAGAAGGATTTGCAGGGGATCAGCTGATGCAATGATCAGTGGTGTGTGGAGGGGTTGTCAGGCTGTGCAACGTCAAGTTCTGCATAATGTCACTTTGAAAGCAGCCTGGCATTTTAGACTTGGGCTTTACTTGTGCAGGTTTTATTCTGATGCGCGTAATTGAACAGTTCATCATTCCTGTCTTTACAAACCTGCTGTAGGGAGTGAGGAGCACAGTATATGTGTGCTTCTAGTGTCTGACTAATTTGGTACCACCCCAGTGCATATAAATAGTGTACAGAAGTGTATAATATCATCTAACCTCTGATATTTGAGAAGATCAGTGAAACTGTTGGAAGAGCAGAAAACACACTGTACTTTACACCTTTTTGAAGTGTAACCTTTGGGCAGTAGGAAGTCTTGCTAATGGTATTGAGATAATAATGTTTTTAACTACTTTTAGAAACTAAATGTGTAACACTTCTGTGCCTTGTTTCAGTGTAAAGAGGGGTGTAAAAATTCATTCATTATAGCCAAAGAAAGCTCAGATGTTCAGTAGCTGCATCTTGGGAGGCAGGTTTGCCATCTGGAAGGTTTTCCTGGCTTTTACAACTTAACATCATTCAGTCGCTAATTGTCTTACTTCAGTGAGGTACTGGTAGCTTAGAGATTGTTTTATGCTTATCCTGTTCTGTCACATCGGCCTGTTCACTTTATCTGTGCCTTCACATAGATGCTGTGATGTCCATTCCAAGTCACATGACTCTAACATGTTGGAGCAATAAAGAACAACTTATGCATGTCTTGTTTTGGTTTTTTTAATGATGACTGTCAAACAGAAATAAAGTTAAGATGCAAGTCATCTTTGAGAGACCTGAGAACTCTTTGTCTTCTTGGCAAGAGAAAGAGACAGTTCAGTACTATAGGTTTTTTCAAGATGTCTGTTTTGTATCTCATGAATTTTACACAAACTGTTGGAATCACAATCTCAGGTCTTTACATAAATGCCAATGGTGCATTTGAAAATTAGGTTCTGTGAGCACTGGTGTTTCTTCCATTAGCAGAGATATTTTAGGATGCTTAGCTTTTCATTGTGACAAATCTCTTCCTTGGTTTTCAGGGAATATAATAGACTAAATTACCATCTAGGTTCACTTTCTGCAGGTTGGAAATAAAGCTTCTGTTGAATCAAGTCTCTTCCAATGAACTCCTTAGAAAGGTTAGACCAGATTAATGGATTTCCTTCTTTCCTACATCCAATGCTATAAGGCATTATGGAGGCAGTGACTATTTTGAATCATGTTGTTCCTACTGAAGAATCATCATCATCCTAAGGAATAAATCTGAAACTTGGGGAAGCAGCAGTCTACACTTCTCTTTGCCATGGACTTCATATTCAGAGCAGTTGTCTAGAACAAGATACCTTTTTAGAGGTGGCCAAGAACTGCTACAGTTAATAGAATTTGTTAATGTAACTTGTTAAACTGTATCCTAATCAATTTGCAAGTACTTTGGAGTCAGTACCCTTCCCTAAAAGCAGACGGAAATTGTCCTCTGCATTTTCTTCCCTTATGCCTTCCTTCATCACAATAAAAAAAAAAAAAATTTAAATTAGAAACTTTATCTTCCAGTGAACCTCAAATAAAGTGTTTAGTGAAAAACCTAGCCCGGTATTTGGCAGTTGTACTTGGCAAAGAAGAGAAGATGTGGGTGTTGTTTCTGAACATTTAATTTTGGTTCTTGTGCTGTGTTATATAAATGCATCCTTGCAGGAGTGTGTGTGAGCTGGAAGCCTCTAGCTCTAGTATATTACGTGGCTGATGCCAGGAGGAGAAGGGAAAATATTCGTCATTAAGAGAAGCTACATCTTCAGTAAGTCAGAAAAATGAAACATAAGGAAACATAAGACTTCTTTTAAGGGTATGTTTTTTTGTTTGTCTCTTTATTCAAAAAGGAGCTATTATGTTGCAGTAGCAATGCATTAGTAAGTAGAAACTTATGTTTGATCTGCCAAGTGTACAAGCAAGCTTTGTGGTTATGAGACCAAGGATGTGTGTAAATGCCAGTACTTATGCATGTACATGGTGTTTTGCATGCAAAATTAATATAGGAAGAGAAATATTGGAGAAATATGAGCTTTGTGTTTGTAAGTAAGTTTATTCTGTATCAAATCATGAAAATATATCCCATTACCATCACCTGAAATAGGGAGCTATGAAATGCATTGCCTGAAGTTTTACAACTGCCTCAGTTATTAACCACTGCTTAATGAACTACCAGTGTTAGTAGATTGGGATTGATGCTATTGGCATGTTAAGTTTAACCATGAAATCTTTAAAAGAGCTGAATGACTTAGAACGTAAAACAAAGTAATGGATGAAGTGTTTGGTGCCTTGGCTTGGGTCCAGCTTGATGTCCTAAATGAATGCATCATGAAACCACAACAGATCAACCCAGATTTACATGAGTGATGCAGAAGAGCCCTGAAGCTAAGCCAACATAGTGATTGAATTAGCTCCTGCATTTAGAGAGGCTTCTCCCTCCAGGTCAGACTTCTAAGCACTGATGGGCTTGTGTGGGGAACTCGCAGTTACAGACTGAAGTATGTCTACTTTTGGGAGGAAAAGAAATCTTAGAGCCTGAGAACTTTTAACTTTGACAAGTGTGACTGATTTTTGTTTTAGGGGGAAAAGGGGGAAACACTGTGAACATTTCCATTAGTGGTGCTTTGGTCAAAGACCTGCCAATCTTCCTAGAAATATCTGTTCAAAATTTGAAACATTTTGTTGCCATGGGGTTGATAAGTACCTTATGTATTGCCTACCTTCATACAGTACGTGGCTTTTTCTTTCAGTAAATAATAACTGTACTGTAGTGTGATGCTCATATATGGGACTATTTTGCAAATATCTCTGTGTAGTGGTGCAAAAGTACAGAATTTGTGATCTCTTCTCTACTTTTAATAAACTGATTTTATAGGTAAATAAGTGTCAATTAAAGACAAGACATGGTGGAGAACCAGCAGCATTACTCTTTTTGAGTAATCATGTTTTTAATAAAGTTTTGTTTTTACAAGATGAAAGGAAATAGTTATTAAAGAACAGTACCAGGATGTGAACTGTGTCTTTATTCTAGAGATATGTATCATGACAAAGGTATTTCAGAGATATTGGGGACATTTAAAAAAATATATTCTATAATTCATGTTTTTAACTGGTACCTTCACATAAGATATTGTTAAGTTCCAGCAGCTATTTTATTGATGTTAGTGCTATATGCAGTTCCTGTTTATGTACACTTCGATACTTCAGTAACCAGATATCTCCATTTTTGTTTCTCAGCATGATGTATCACAGACTTTGCTCAAAGCAACTCTGGACAGTGTGGTTGAAGAGTGTGTCAGCTTTGTAGGAGTTGATATTAACATCTGCTCAGAAATACTATTAAGGTGAGTGAAACATTTTCCTATTCCAGTAATTACATGGCTCTGAATCACAGAGTCTCTGTTTAGTCTGCCATCTGACTCAAGCTCAGCTGGAGCAAATTGCTCTTGTGTTAAACTTCCAATTACATAAAAATGACACAGTAAGACAGGATTTCACTGAATCATTAAGAGTCAGGTTTTAAGGATATGTGTGATTCTCCAGGGTAAAACTATGCTTCAGAGAAAAACAGATATTTAAAAATTTTGAGCCAACACTCTAGTTTTAGAAAAACATGGTATAAGTAATATGTATTTTTACATAGAGAAAGGTATTTTCAAATGTACTTTGTCTCTTAGTAGGTATTTTTATAGATACTTCTAAGTGGAACAAGTTGTAAAACTTGGGCAAGGAAAGGAGAAAATGAAAGATTTAAGGGGAAACTTGAAAAATCTTTCCCTTTTTACTTTTTTTATTTGTTAAGTAGTTATGCCATGTTTACTTGAAGAATGTTCTGGACTTTATTTTTCATGGTTAGAAATTAAAAGCTCGTTCTCTCTTGAGTTTGTAGAATTCAGTATTGTTTAGGCAACAAACTCTCAGAAGAGCAAAAGTGCCACTGTCATCCTCCATAGTAGGAGGGAAAGGAAAAGAATGTCCATAATCTTCTGTCAAAATTCTTTGCTAATATTACTATTCATAATCAGTAATGAAAATTATATTAGGTATGAAATTTAGGAAAAATGCATTCTTGCTAGCTCTATATTTTAATTTTTTAGCCCATTAGAATATTTCTTAAAAACATCTTTTCATATTTTGGAAGAGGCTCTCTTTCTATTCTTTTTGTTTTTCCACTTTCATGTTCTTCCTCTGCGTATCCAGCCCCTGCCCAATGTCTGATTTCTTCTGTCTTACATGCTTTTGGATTTAGATCAGCTTTTAGGAAGAAATTAAGTGGAAAGCAAGGTACCTAAATGACAAAGGAAGCTTTCATTCATAGAATCAACAGAATAGAATCATAGAATAAGCTGAGTCAGAAGGAATAGCTATATTGTCCACTTCAGCAGGAAGCATCAGCCTGAGATGCTACTGTGCCTCCACAAAACTGAATGTGGTGGGGTAGCCCTGTTCAGGGGTGGTACAGGACTACAGGTGGTAACCACATTGTGTAAGTATTTTCTGTGGTCTAATTAACCTGGCTTAAAATTGTTCAAGTCTTCTGTTCTGTGTGCAGTATTAAGTTTCCTTCAGACATCCAGTTCATGAGATTGTCACCCTAGCTAGATTGCAGCCTGAGGAGAGCTTTCTGTTTGTGGTTTCTGATGCATCAAATACACTTCTTGACACATAGTACACAGGGAGGGAATGACAGTGCTACCGTATTCATATTACTGCTGAGTATTGTGCTTGAAAGACTTGAGATCGTCAGTGGAAAATGCTGTCAACTGTGTAATGTTCCTTTGTCAGTGTAAATAAACTAGATTTCTCAATGTTTCTAAGAAATTTTTGAAGAAAATTCCATTCCTAGTGATTAATATTCTGTCTGTGGTTAAAGGTGTGTCCCCCTAATTTCATTCTGAGCTTTCATCAACTTTGGACTATTTTTTAACTTCTGCTTGAGCATAAGAATAATGGAAAGATTTTTTTTCTTTTTTCCCTGAGATTTTATGACTCTTGCTGGTGGTGTTTTTCTAGAATCAGTTCATGCCCTTCCACAAACAGGTCACTGCTGCTGCTGACTTAAAGCAATGGTATCTGATATATGGAGGCTAGTGGGTGACATTTCCTTCACTAGTGCCATGAGCTCCCCCCATGAGAGCTCTTTTCTCTCTTTTTATGATTAACACACTCCACACACAGAAAGCTTTTCTCACATGTACATATAGAAAATGTGCAACAAACCCACTGCTTCCTGAAGGAACCTGGCTAACAGCTGTTGCACTTCACAGGTAAGTTCTTGGCCAGGTCCAAGTTACCCTCAGAACAAGTCAGGCAGCCTGTTCCCAGCTGCTTTTTATATCAGGAAGAGCTCAGAGGAGAGAAACAAGCTTTATGGATCAGCTAAATTGTTTGAGGAAGGCAAACTACTCCCAGTCACTCTCCTTTTGGGTAGGAAGCTTGAGCTCTTCATGTTGGGGCAAGGTGTTTCAATACCATTGGAAGAGCTGAGAGGGGGCTGTTCTTACAGGAACAATTTATGTTCTGAACCCTCCTCCCATGCTGTTTCCTGAAGAGGGCAGCTGGGGACAGGGCATAAGACATGACAAATTGAATTGGCATTATGAAAATAACCAACAGATCATAAATTACCTGGCTTACTAGGTAGGCATGTACAGAACCAGATTGCTGATTTTCTTGACTTGAGTGGATTCCTTCCACAGAACTAAGAGAAGGGATCCTTTTTCAGACAGTGCCTTTGGTCTGGTAGTCTATTTGCTAATTTCTTAGTAGTTTTAAAGTTTTGAAAACCAGATTTCCTATAGGAATGTTTATCATTGTAATGGGTAGCACTTGCAATAATGACTGTTCATTGGTAATAAAAGTATTTTGTAAATTTTCTCTTAGACACATTGCAGGACTGAATACTAACAGGGCTAAAAATATAATTGAATGGCGAGAGAAGAATGGACCATTTATAAACAGAGAGCAGCTCAAAGAAGTTAAAGGTTTGGGTCCCAAAACCTTCCAACAATGTGCTGGCTTCATCAGATTCAATCAAGAGTATATAAAGACTTTTTGCAGGTAATAGAGATTTTAACTGTTCTGACTAAATTATCTTTAATAGAATGGGAAGACTTTCCCCTTTTCTGCTTTGTATTCATGCTTGAGACTCAAGGAATCCTAGACCACTGTGCTCTGAAGGACAACAAATTAACTTGTTAAAGTCCATGGCTGAAGGTAGTTCTTCCCCTGAATAGTAATGGCTTGTTAGCCTATTTCTCTTAAGTCAGGATTTAGATAAATATGTAAGTTTAATTAAAAATTTTGCCACTGAACTGGTAAAAAAAATTTGTCGTGCAGCAGTGTTTTGATCTGAGATATTAAAACTTTAGTCTTGTTTTTCAGGCATAATACAGAGATCTGTAAATTAATTAATTTAATATGGTAAAGATTATTCTGCAGAACTTAATGGTAGTAAACTAGTGCAGATTTTTGGAGTTTCAATTTCATTACCTGAAGAGAGGAAGTTGAGTAGCTGCCTAGATCAAACCATGTCTGTGTTATACTGCTGTGCCTAGCAAGTGTGATGTGACTGTCTTCCGTTGGAAATCGGTGAGGCCTTTTCCCAAGTCCAGTTTGTCAATAGTGCGTCACTGTCTTCTCTGTCATCTCATTCCCTGATTCTGTACCAAGTCTTCTACTCTTTCAGCCACTCATAGTGCTCCTCTTGATCTTTCTACAACTGAAAATGCCCTTTCTAGCACAATGTCTCTTCTCCTGTCTTTTCTCATTTCTCTTTCCAAAATAAAGAACTAAGAAAGGGCATGGCACTAGCACCATCCTTATACTTTTGCCATTGGCTCTTCTCAAAAAAATATTTTCCTGGGAAGCACATGCTATTTTTTAGTTAACACAGTACTCAGAAGCAGTGCTGTATTCCCAGTTGCTGCTGGCCGAACAGCACACGCGTAACTTCCAGGCAGGACGTGGGCACATAGGGACTGGCTCTCTGCCTGGATGGAAGGTATACAGATTGGTTGCCCATCTGGCAGGGAGGCATAGGCTGCAGGCCAAATGGTGCTCGCTGTAAGCACCAGAAGACCAAAGAAATTGCTTCCAAAGCTTTCTATGATTGATAGGTCTTACCTTGTACAGATCTGTTCTAGTTTCTCTAGTTTATGCTGCAATGCAACCAATGAAAAAAAGGCTGATGGCTTTTTTTCCCCCCACCCAAAATGTTCACTGGCGAAATGTGAACATTGTTTTAGGGGTTTTTTTACCTTCCTGGAACATGATTCTGCTGTTAGAACTTTACTTTGGCCTTAAAACCCGTTTCTCAGGTTATACAGTGTTCCCAAGATTTATGGAATCTAACACCACTGCCTCCACAACACTTCTTGTGGGTCCAGGTGACATAACCAGAGGCTTTTGAAATTTGAGGATTTTTTTTTTATCCTTTCTAATCATTTTGATGACTTTAGATTGCTTTATGAAATAATTTTTGTGCTTTTTATGTGAAATTTAACTAGTAGTGGTTATTCTAAAATTTGATATGGAAAGAGGAAAATATGTTTGCATTTCTGCCAGCAGTTGATGAGTGGAGACCAAAATGCCAGTGCTAGTTGCAGGTCCTTCAGTGTGTTCTCTTTTGTTCTCCAAAAGCAGGAACCGCTTGTGATTTAGGGGGAAAAAAAACAAAGAGGCATAAAAGGAGCATTTGCAGTAGGAGTCATTTTGATGCCTTTAATGTGTCCTGATAGGTTTTTTTGTTTGAGGACTTCAGGGGAAAAATGTGTTGGTTTTGTGTGTGGACACTGGGCCAGGATCATCTTCATTGAAAATGACATGTCCATTTTTGATTTCTGACAGTAATAAGAAAAATGAACGTGGAAGTTGTGCACTTTTGACTAAAGCAGGTGCACTGGGTAAAAAGAAGAGTAAACTAACATCATGTGCCCCACAACTGCCCAATCCTTTGGACCAAACTTGTATTCATCCAGAGTCTTACAACATTGCAATGAGGTAAGTGATGGGAAAGCTTTTGAACCATTGACTCCATCAATTTTTAAAATTAAAAGACTGATTTTTCTGACAGCAGCCTGCTCAGCCTTTTGAGACAGGAATATTTATATTGCTTTGAAGCTTTCACCCATTTCTTCAAGAAGAAGGTATGCTTTGGATATATATGAGCATGTGTCATTACTATGGGCCTTTAAAATTAAATTTTGATATTGCAAGATCTAATTAAGATGTGTAAGTTCCTAAATACACCAATAGTATGATTGCTTTACTAAGTGGCTAAAAGAAGAGAATGGTTTTTGTGTATGTCAGAAAATAATTAGGAATCCATGTGTGCTTCTGAAATACTACTATAAGCTGTCATCTTTTCTATCAGCAGCCTTGGTTGAAATTGGATTCTGCTTTTCTTCTTCAGAAAACAGTATCTCCTACCATAAATGGGCACATATTTATTTTTCAACTGATTGTTACTGAACAAGTTCTTTTCTTAAAAAGTACTGAAGCTAATTTCACCCATAGCCAGTTGCTTTAAGATTCTTATGATCTCTGTTGAGAATATTATGCCTGGACAAACAAACTTTTGCTTCCTGTTTTATAAACAAAATCATCTTTAAACCTTAAAGAGAGATGCAGAATTTCTGACTTCACAAAGCTTGACTTTCTTACCTAAAAAGTCATACAGGTATTTTTAGCACACCTTCCCTTAAGTGTGTACTCTGTTCTCTCTTCCTATTCATAGGTATCCATGTTTTCCTTCTGCTAGGCATGCAGTGCACTTTTGTTTCCATCCTCTCGCTGCCACAGTTCGTTCTTCTTTGTGCCTGATTCTAGGACCCACTGTGCAATTTCCTGGTAGAGTCTATTGCAGTTGTGCAGTGTGTAGATAACTTTGGTTTGTCCTTTTCCATGACCATTTCCCTTTTTTTCTTACGCATCAAAATTAATTACAAAGTCCCTGCTCTGTGTAGCTGTGGGAAAAAAACATCAGTCAAGGTCCTGATCTTAATGATCTTATGTTTAGTAGGTGGTTTATAGGGTGTGTAGCTTGGTCACCCTACCTGAAGATCATTCAGTATAAGTGAGTCAATGTGAAAAACAAAAATAAATTGGTTATTCAAAAGTAATTTTGATTTTCAGTATTGAATTTCATTCAATATAAATTTCAAGTACTTGGATTTTAGCTTTTAGCTTTCCAGCCCTAGCGCACTAATAATATAATGAGTCAAGGGGTCACAATGCTACCTACAAGCCTTGCTTAAAGCCTGATGTGGACAGATTGCTTTAGAGAGCAGAGTTTATGCAGTTAATGGTGGAATACTACAGTAATTTCCCTACATACAATATTTTCAGAAAGGTTGGTCGGAAAATAAAGAATAGTGACTTTGTTTCCAAAGCAGCACAGGTGACTTTTATATCTGAAGTGGTGATTGGGATTATTACTGCATAGGGTAGAACAGATATTCACATGCAGCTGAAATTGTATAATTTTAGTAGATATCACAGATCATATAATTGTGATTTGAAATTTGACTGAGAACCCACCACTAGCACTATTTAACAAAAAATAGAGTGAAAAAAATTAATTTTTTACACACAGTTTTTACATCTCAACCAAGACAGTGGTTTGAGTCCCAGGCTTACACATGTTTCAGCAAGGGGGCTGGCACCTACTGCACAGCCAACACTGCTTAGAAGGTGAGTCTAAGCCTGCCTGAGTCTTAAAACGTGCTCAGGTTCAGACTCGGGTTTTGATTGCTTATAAGCCAATGCAGAAGGGTTACATGGCTGAAGACCAGTGCTCATCTGGCTTACAGTCTCTCTTTGCTGTAAAATACTTGCATTATCCAGATTTCCAGCAGTGCCATTTTCCTTTCTCTGTTTTTCACCAAACACTTTGCCGTCCTAGACAGAATTTTCAGATGAAGTATTTAGGTCCAAATGCATGTCATAGATATTGTACTGCACAGGATTTTTTATGGGTTTTTTTTAATGCAAAAGAATGTAAGTTGCTTACAAAGCAAATATAAAACAACAATTACAATATCTGCTAATGAAACACCAAAACTAATAAGCATAGCATCTCTCTCTGTAACTAATTGTCTTTTCTTCATCCTTCTGACTTTCTCTGTTGTCCTACTTTTTACATTTATAGTACCTCTACATATAGTATGATAGGGGTAAAAAAAGTCTCCAAGTGCTTTATGTGGATGTACTTTATGGACAACAGTATTTGTATTTTTCTTTTGTTTCCTTGAAGGCCTGTTATATGTGAAGGTGATAACTTTCATAGTCAAGATTATATCACTGTGCAGCAACTCAGTATCACAAAATGGTGTGGGGAAGGGGGAAAAAACATCTTTAATGTTTTTTCATGGCAAATAGCTGTTTTGAGAAAAGAAAATACAACTCTGCAGCAAACTGACAAAAGCCAAGATGTGTAGTAATAAAAATTGACACTGGTGACATAAGGGCTAAATATAAACCAGACATCTTCCCCTCAAGCAACTAATGCTATAATTTAGCAATGATTATATATTTAAAATGACTTCTCAAAAAAACCATATGAGCTGCTAAGTTTCTCAGAACTTATGAAAACAGCTTTCCAAACCATTTTTTCCTGCCTGAGTATGAATTAAGAAAAAATTTACTAGGAATGTAGACTGCATGGAAGATTCAGTCCAAAGCTTATCAGGGCTGTTGGCGAGTTTTGCTGACAGGCAGTGGATAGGATTGGGCTTGTAATTCCCTTTTGCTGAGCCTACGTTCATGAGGAGGCTTTTGAGAGCCTGAAGATCAAATCGTGTTCGTGGTGTTGGTTGGAGGTGTCTTATGGAAATTAGCCAATATCTGAAAGTCTTTCTAGAATGCTGGAATTAAACTAGGTTAAAACCTAATTGATAATTCTTATAACTTAAAATGAAATGCATGAGAAAATTGAAACTGTTAGATGTAGGTTAGAATCAGTATTTAATAATGAAGTTTTTAAATACACCTTAATGAGTTCTGTGGCTCTAGTGCTATCAGAGTATTTCATCCTTATCTGTGCTTACACTGAACTTTGTCAGGGAGTGTGTCAAGTTCACAGGTGGATTTGTGCTGCCAAAGAACAGAATTGTCTTGAATATGACCAGATTTGATCAAAAATCCAGTGTTACATACCTCTTACCATGAAAATTAAAATTTATGGAATAGCTGCTACATAAGTGAATCATAAAGGCTTCCTCATGCAATGCCTAACATATCTTGCTATGAGACAGTAGTTTCTGAAAGTTTTAGTGGATTAAAAGTTTTAGTGGATTAAAATGGAAAATTGCATGTATTTGTAAATGAAATAAGATGGTGATTTTTATCCACTGCTTATAGCCAAATTACCCAAAGGCAGCAGTCTACATTGCAGATTTATGACATGCAAAATTATCAGGTTTTAAAACAATGGTTTTGAGGGATAGAAATTTACCAAAATTTGAAACCACTAATTTTCTTTTTCAGGACTATTTTGTAGCTTGAAAAGCCAATCCATTAAAGAAAAATATGGTTAAAAGAATTACTCCCAAGTGGTGACTTTGGTTGCCAAACTTCAGGCTGGAGCCAATTTTTAGGGCTGATTTAGAAAAATAGGGTTTTTATAATGGAAACACTGATGTAATCTTTACTACAGTGGCACAAATGGTGCTGGTATGATTGATTTATGGCATTTAAGCATCTTAACTTAAAATCTGTACAATTTCTGTAAAATAATTGGAAAATATCGTACTAGTGATTTAACACACTCTGCAGAAGACCAAAGCATTTTTGTTCATGGTTTCCACACCGTCAAAGCTTGGCTTTGTCGTGTGCAGTGATCAAGCTTACAAACACTTCTAAATATTATGAATCGGAATTTCCAAAAAGCTAAATAAAAACCTCAAAACTTTATAGACAGCCTATTTTCCTGCAAAGCAGAACCATGCTTTGAGTTTTTGAAAAGTCTATATGTGAAAACCAGTTTATAGCGGCAGAATGTTTTACATACAATTAATCCAATATGTAGAGCATATCCAATTTCTTTGTATGTATTGTTCAAGAATTGGTAGGAAAACCGAGGAAACACTTAGGAAGTCCCCAGAAGTTACAACCAGGTTATGCTTATAAACCAAAATGTTGGAAAGAAAATGCAATGTTTTTTCTTTGTTCTATCAGTCTGCTGGGTGCAGTTGGTTTCACGTGACTGAATTTTAACATTTGCTGGCTTTTTTATTTAAATCTCATTAAAATGCTTTTTGCAAAACGTTGGCACTCAGAATGTGTATTTGCTGCTCACAGATTGCAGCATCTGGCAGACAGGTTGTATTTTAGCCTGACCTAGAAATACAAATTTTTGCCAATGTAAAAGATCTAAAGCTGTGACTTAGAATAACAGAGGTGAGGATCTTCCTTGGCTAATTGCCAAGATTTAGGACCTTGCCTGGTAGAGGCCAGTCCTGCTCACTGTGGTTGATTATGCCTTAAGAGAAATTTTTTTACATACTGTGCAGAGTCACTTGCAGTGAAGATTCATGTCTTGCCATTCTCTGTGTATTGATAACGGTGCTTGATATCTTCAGCAGGAATTCAAAGTCCCATGGGAATTCAGCAAGCACTCATTCACGGGCTTTATCTTCCCTGAAACAAAACACTTCAATTTGGCGCTCATTTCAGCAAGGCATTTGTATTGATAACAGTTTATATTCCATTATAGGCCAATCAGTCATATTTCAAATATCCCTGGTGTTCCATGTACTCTGCATGGGTGGATGTAACAGCTGATCCGTAGTATCTCATTTGCCGTGCTGATAAGCTGCATTTGCTGGCTTTGAAGGCAAGTACTGGCACATAAGAAAATAAGGAGAAAAACCGTTGATGAGGCCACGAAAAGAAAGATTTTCCTCTCCTGCCCGTTATGCAACTGGAAGCTTGTCCTTTGATGGCATTTCCAGCTTGCTGGCAGGCTGGCTTGCCTCTGTCCAGGTCCCCTAGTTGTCACCGAACAACTTAAGGGGAGTAGAAATCAGGGAGGGCATTATTACTTAGTATGGTATTTGAGCAATGAAAAGTACTTGTTGTGTTCTACTTAATAATGCAGTCTACATGTGAATATTTTTACAGAGGATAGGAGTTGTTACTGTGGTAGGAGGCCATTCCTTACAAAGACATCAGAAATATCTTTTGTCCACTTGAATGAGACTGTACTTGCATGTACACACATGTGTGGGTATTCAAGTTACTTAATGTGCAGACTAATACTTAATAAAGTCTTACAGTTTGGGGCTTTCTAAAAGAAACTTTAAAAAGTTGAACTCAGTCAATTAATGAAACTTTGACTATTTCCAATAGCCAATGTACGGCCCTAATTAAGGAGAAAACTTGCAGAATTGTGGCCCTTAAGTATTATAAATAACTGTTCATATTCATCACTTTAGAAGACCAATTCATTCACAGAGTTTTACTACTAACTTAGCTGGATGTTTAGAGGCCATATTTTTGAAAGTTATCTTGTCAGTAAACAGAAGACCAGAAGAAGCTTTCACTGCCAATTGCCATCCAATTAAGACATTTTAAAACTTTAATGTTGTAAAATACAGTTAACAAGAATGATTAGAAGAACTTGGAAATAATGGAGAAATATGCTCCATTTACGCTATAAATACTAGACCCATAAATCAAATGGTATTTTTAATTTGTTGAAATTTTTGGAACTTGCATAACTTCCCACTAGTTGCATTTAGAAAAAAATACTGGGCAAAACCCCCACAAGACCTTTTTAATGGAATTTTCTCCTTTAAGTGTAGTATACTAGTTCTTTGTGGATAGCTAATCATGTTTCACCATTTTGAATCTCAGGTTGCACTCCAGTTATGTGATATATCAGTAGTCATGAGAACAGCCAACAGCAGCATGACTAATGGTATGGGAGCAAAGTGGCTATGCTGCAGTGATACTGTGTCTGAATTTCTTTTCTCATTTAGAAACTCATTGTTTAAAATTTATATGTTCAAAATGTCATAAACTAAGTGATTTCTGCATGCAGTCAAATAATCTACATTATTAATAATTTGTGCATTTGAAGAAAAACATACTGGTTAGACAACTTTAGCTAAACCACATATGTAGTTTTAGATATATTTGAATCTTTAGCTCTCTGTGTCCAGCAGTTAATTACAGAAATTAATGTACAAACACTGTTTGATACATACTCTTCATCGGTAATCAAAAATTGAGGATCTGTATCACTGGTGGGAACAAGAGCAGTCAACATCTGCATTATACAAATACTGCTTTTGCACTTCAAAACATTACTAAAACATAAATGTCTGCATAATTTAAGTTTGTTACTGTCATAAATGTACGTTTTACCTAACAAAATGCATGCTAATGCAGAGTTGTTTTGTTTTCAGAGTGATTATGTTGCTTTACCATTAATTCATGTGTGCACTGTGACAAGATGTAATGGTGTATCATGATGCTTTAATGTAATGAATCCAGTACTCCCAGCTCTTAAGTCGTGTTGCTGGAAATGATTACATAAAACAGAAATGACTGTGACTAAAGCTCTTGCAAAGCTTTAGAACTCCTGCACATTATAAGAAACTTTTCAAGGGGTGGTTAGAGTAACTTCTTAAAAATTTACTGTAGGCTTCCCTTGGTAAAATGTTTACTCTTTTCTGACTATTTTTTGCATTCCAGTGAAATTTACATTATCTTTTAAGCATTGCAAGGGCTGTGATATAATTTTGTGCAGATGTGTATGTTAAGTGAACATGATGTGCTTATTTGTTACATTTATGCTACTTTTCTTTCCTTCTTTATCTGGATAAGATGGATGAAATTATGTATTAAATAAAAACATCAGTCATTTATCCATGACCATTCTCTGCAGGTCCTGTAAAACTGCAAAGATTGCTTTTAAAACAAAGATGACTGCAAAGGTTTCTGAGTATTCTCTAAATCTCAAAACTATAAAATTCAAAGTTCTAAACTGTTTAAATTTCACCCTGTTCTTCCTAAGACTACAGCAGCTTTTATCCGAGTTGATGTACAGAAAGTTCACCATGCATTCGCATACTCAGCGTTTGAGGAAGTAAGGATAATATATCTTAGAATAATGACCTCACTTCAGAAAAAAATTCTCATCTTCCCCATTTCTGTTAACTTTTCTTTAAGTTTTGTCTTTCTAGTAGATAAACACAGCACTTGAGCTACTGCAATGTATTATTTATTTCACATATGTAGCCAGAAACTACTTTAAGGACTTTCATTTTTGCACAGATCTTCATGTTCTTATATTGTGCAGCTGGAGCTGTTGTTTACAAATTGTGTGAGTGAGATATTTGAAGGATTGCAGTGAGATAATTTAACATTAAGATCAAAATATTTAAATTAAGGGAAACCTCTTTTTTCCCCCATAGCTATATCCGAGTGTTGCTACCAGCTATGTCTGTCTTTTTTTTTTCTGACTTTGAAATAACTCTTGAAGGAAGTTGTTGGGTTGATTGTTTAATAAGGAGAAAATTAACTTTATTCTTAGCAGTGACATTTTAAAATAGAAATTATCAATATAATGCACCACTGTTCAGTCAGAGTTGTGCTTTGTATTGATTTTTTCCTAGTCCAAGTGCCCTCAGGCTATGTTCAAGTAAAAGTGACACATTAAATATATAACTAGATTCAACAGTATTTCTGAAACTAACTGCATCTGCAGTCACTAAGAGGTTACTTTAATTTGGAAATGCTTTAATACATAGGTTTTACCAAAACCTATCCTAAAATGATGAGAATTTCCAAAATACAAATTATACTCTTTCTTATAAAGAGTATTTCTTCTCTGCATATGTGCATGCTGGGCTTTGTTATAGTGTTCTGTTTTGCCTGTGATACATAACCCATAATTCTGAAATATTCTTAACAAAATGCCTGATTTTTAGAACATTAAAATTCTGTAGAAGTCGATGGGACTTCTCATGTACTTAGACTTGGGCACATGTTTGAGCATCATCTTCAGGTGGAGCCACAATTTTACTGTGAGCAGTAACCACATTAATAAGTTATTTACAGAACTGTAATTGATAACATAGGACTCAAACCTACCACCCTTGCCTAGATGAGGAATCCTTTTTAATTTCAGATAAATGCTTTGGGATGTTCAGAGGGAGGTGGGGAAGGAGCAGGGGGCAAAACACCTTTCATGGATTGTGCTTGAAGGCTCAGGCACTTGGATTGTGTCCTGTTTCAGGCTGGTTTTCTTTCGAGCCGTGTGCACATAACACTGTTCATTCTGATTGCATTATCCACACATGTGACATCTTTGTATGTAACAGGGCTTTTTTAATATATGTTGGTGGCTGTTTTGTGTGGTTGCACTTATCACTTTAGTGGTGAAACCCACCCCGTGATCAATTTACGAAGTCAATGCACTTCTGCGAAATCCTCAGGGTGAGAAAATGTTACTTGGACATACTCAAGCTGAGTTTCCATTTGAAGTGAAATAAAGCCAAGTACATGAATGTCAGCAAACTTGTTTATAGGGGTGGGTCGTAAAGCATACATTATTTAGAAGGTTGAGTCATGAGGCTGGTCAGGTTTGTCATGTTACATCTGGCACGTCAGTCAGAGCTGGGGCAGCTGCTGCCTGTCACTAGTGCTCTGGTGTGGCATTGTCCGGTGTTAGCAGCCAGCAGCCCCCAGCAGTCTGGGGAGGAGCACTTCACCTGGGCCTGGGCTCATTTTCAGCATTATCATTGCAACCACTTCTGGGGCTCCTTTGCAAAAGAAGGTGGTTTCGTTTCACAGAACATCTGATATTTTTTTCATATCTGTTACTAGACAAAGTATTTGAATAGTAGTGGTGAGGTTTATTAGTTTACAGAAAAAAAATTGCACTTGATATTATAAAACATTTTGCATCTGTTTTGCTGTATGCTTTGCTTCCAAACCACCTTAAACTACTTTAAAAAGTGATGTCAAAAGTTAATATGCAGTCAAAGCAAAATTCAGTAAATATGGAGAACAGCATCATCCACTGTGTCCTTATTAACTTTCATCATACATTTCCACTTGAAAGATGTGTATGCACTAAAAAAAAAATCAGTGAAAATTATTTTTATCACTACCAAGTGCAAATCTGTGTTTGAGCTACTAGTACACTTATATTACTATGCTTGTACTTCAGTTCAGTAAAGTGGAAGATCTGACAGCCAGTTGTAACAGATGTCCTCCTTTAGCAAAGTTAGTGGACATTCTTAAGTGAAGCTATGCCCTTATGCTCAAAGATGAATTTTGTGATATACTGGAAGTCAGATGCTGCTTTAATTATGTCTCTTCAATTTATATTTTGTCAAAAATAAATTTAGCTTTGTGTTTCAATCCATATAGCTTGCTATTGCCCTCCACCTGAAATAATCTCCGTTGCTTGGGTTAAAAAGGGGAAACAACAAAACAAAAAAAACCCTCTGGGTCTCATGACATAAGAAATACTAGCCTCAGGTTTTGATAAAAGCACAGCATGTATTTTGGCAGGAGAAAGAAGACTGAGTACCAGGGGCTTTTGCTTTCTTATAGAGCTCCCACCAAGTTCAGGGCATGTACCTGCTGGTCAGCTCTTCTTTTGAGACTTGTAGTTTACACCTGTTTTGAAGCAGGATAAGGAGAGAAAAGAGGAATCTCTTTTAGGAATTTGGAAGGAATGTTTAATCAGACTCTGGAGGGCAGGAACAATAATTCTACCTGCCTGCTGTGGTGGAGAACAAAAAAAATTGTGCTTCCTGCCAACAATAAAGGGCAAGATAAAGCAGGGTAGGCGAGGCTTATTCATGGTGAGATGCAGGTCATGGCAGAGATCACATGTCAGGGCATAATTATTTAGAAGTATTTCTTTTTATGTCTTTTCAGCTTTTTAGATACCAATCCAAATTTGTCTCAGTCTGCAATGTGTCTATCTATGTGACAATAAGGAAAGATAAGGATGTTTGACTTCTTTGTGTCGTGTGACTACTTTGACTTACTGATTACCTAGTGTCTGAAAAACTAATTGTTCTTAATCATGAAGCTCACAGATAAGAGAAGTATTTCATGCAAAGTTTTTCTTAAGTTGGGTTAAAGATTCTTCATATTAATTTAATATTTTGAGTATTCATTGTTGCTTTACCAAATTGCCATTCATTCTAATTTGAATGAAAGTGACAATTACAATAACATTGTTATAGAACTCCCACTGATTTCTAGGGAACTTTCATAGGAACTTTCTAGGGAAAGTAATAAGGCAATTCAGTAATAAGGATATTCTTTCAGTAATAAGGAAATTCAGTTTTATTGTGAGATGAAATAATTGGTCTGAGAAGAGATTTTAATTGCATTTTATTATTTTGCTTCTAGTTTCGCAATCTGTTCCAGAAGATATGTGTATACAGATAGACTCTGAGGTTTCCACTTATGTGTCAGATGAGTGATGAGTTGAGAGGACATGCACTTGAGAAACTGTTCATATATTTTATCAGAAGTTTTGTTCATGCGTCAATGAAAAAATAATAGAGCAGAGGTTCAGTTCCCACTAAACAATGTTACAAATCTTTCTATCTTTGTTTGAACTTCTTAGGTTTTTATCTCTCATTGGAGGAAATGCAAATGACATAGGAAAATCAGATATGCAGCAAAAAGTAAACGTAGTAATTCAAAAGGAAGGACTGGAAGGCACAGCCAAAAGGCTCAATACCACCGTGCACACACTGCAGCTGATCATTGATGGTCTCACTCAGCCTGAAGGCTATGACATCCGAACAGGTAAACCCCAGTTTAGAAGGTTGTGATCTCAGTTTGCTTGTTCTACATACCAGTTTTAAAAGAGCACATTTTCTTCTTCTAAAATCAGCAGTAGATTTTCATGGATGTGTACCTCCATTTCTTTCCTCAGTCAAGGTGAAGGCTATATCACAGTCAGATGTTTCTTTTCAATTTTGTAGCTAAGGAGTGTGAATCCTGTCTTAAATCATGGCATTTTCAGCCATAGGAAAGGGAGTTGTATGGCTCTTAACAAATGAAATAATTTCAATATGTTGACTCTCTACTGATTGAATCTATGTTGGCTCTACATCACAGAGCAGAATGCTGAGACCAAGGTGAAACAGTAGCAATAAAGTCCTGTGGAGCAGAAGTGTGTAGTTCTGCTCTTTTATTGCCCTGGTTTCTGGGAGACCAGTGTAACTGAAGCATGTGGCTCATGACCTACCCTGGTTAAAACCTGCAGTGGTACTGAACAGTTTGAGGTAGAAGAAAAGAAAGATGAAGCAAACCATCTGGGGATGCTGTTGTGTAATGAAACTTACAGATTGATTCTCTTAGAACAGCAGGAGATAAAGGTAGACAGCAAAGATGCAGGCTTGTAATAACAAATAATAAATGTATGCTTAAAAGGCAGCTAAACCAACATTTCTGTCCCCTTTTTTTAGTTCATTAATGGTTTCCGTGCTTATTTTTTAAATACTTCCCACAAGTAATCTTGAAAATGTGTGTTTTCTGGGTCTCAGTTTGTTCTGGTGATCTCACATCTAAATTACAGTAGGATAGACTGGATGAACATAGGAAGACATAAAAGCAAAAGAGAGAATATTCAGTGGAAGTATTCATATTCTGCTGATCTAGGACATTCAGTGTTGTTTTAGACAGGCTCTGGCTGGAGAAGGCAGACTAGTAGACTTATGTAGCTGTATGGATGTCTTCATCATGCGTTCTTTCCATGGGCTCCCGTTCTTCATGAACTGCTCCAGCATGGATCCCTTTCATGGAGTGAAGCCCTGTAGAAACAGACTTTCATTGTTCCGTAATAAGGTCACAAGTCCTGCCAGAAAACCTTCTCCAGTGTGGGCTTCCCACAGGGTCACAGCCTTCTTTCGGGCATCCACCTGTTCTGGTGTAGGGCCCTCCATGAGCTGCAGGGGAATCTCAGCTCTGGCACCTGGAGCTCTTCCTCCTTCTTCCCTTGGTGTTTGCAGAGCTCTTTTTGTTGCATGTGCTCACTTGTCTCTCCTGGGCTGCAATTGCTGTTGCACAGGGATTTTTTTTTTTTTTCTTTTTAAAATATTTTATCCCAGAGGCACTTACCACCATGGTTAATGGGCTCGACCTTGAAAAGCAGTGGATCTATTGGACACAGGCAAAGCTGCAGAAGCCACCACTCACAGTAGCCCACACACACACACCTACCAAGACATTGCCATGCAAAGCCAATGCAGATCCACAGACTAATTAAATTCCAGTGCATTTTAGCTGTAAACTTGTTCGGGCTGAATTTTATTTCTCAAAAGCAAACAGAGAAAAATTACTGCAATTCTGGTTTGGCGATTTTCCTTGTGGAAAATCTCAGTCCTTATTATATCTTCGAAAGGTCAAACAATGATAGGAAAAGATTGGAAGAGAAGTTGTTGAGATGGCTCAGAAGGGTTTTCTACAGAAGCAGAAAATGGTAGGGAAATAAAAGAGTTTAAAAAAATCTATCTATGCCCTTAAATGCAGAATGTGAACATTAATATCCCAGTAAAATCCCTGCTTATGATCATGCCTGTGTCATTTTCAAGTGCAAAGCAGCACTGTGATGAAGCTCATATGATGTCATGGTGCAGATGAACAGCAAGCCTAAGAACAGTGCATCGCTGACTTTTCTTTTAGTATGTGATGAAACTGAGTGTTCATCTTCCTGTGAATGTGTAGAAATTTCTATAGGAATAGAATTTCATGGATGTAGCTTTCAATTGATGTAGCTTGAGTCACCTGAAGTATTTTCTCCCTAGATCCGAGGAAATTCAAAGACTCTTTTGGTCACTGCCTACTGTGTAACATGCTTCTGATCCCCTTATGATAGTTTCATAACACAAAATTCACTACACTTACTACTTAAATAATCTAAGTCTTTTCAAGTGATTCACCAAATACAAGAAACAAGTTGTTTCTCCCAGATGGGTCTTTATTTAAAAATGTACAGAAAGCAGTATTTGGAACCTAAGAGCTACCTTGGGATGACTTATTAATTAGAAACAATCATCTGGAAACAACTCTTAGAAACCCCTTTTCTCCAGAGCCTTATTTGTGTTTCTTGTTTCCTGTAACAGATTTTGATAAACCTGACTTCAAGAGAAGCATAGTCTGCTTTGAAGACTTAAGTGTTGGTGCTGTTTTGACTGGAAAAGTTGAAAATGCAACGCCATTTGGAGTTTTTGTTGATATTGGTGTGGGAAGATCAGGTTTGATTCCAGTGCGAAACATAACAGAAGCAAAACTCTCTAAAGTGAAGAAGAGAAGAAGCCTGGGCCTAGGTCCTGGAGAAAGAGTGGAAGTTAAAGTGCTTAATGTTGATATTCCTCGACTGAGGATAACATTGGATCTTATTCGTGTTCTATGAGAGGGGTTTCAGTAATTGAGCCTTGACTTTAAAGGATAAGTAATGTCAGCAAGGTTATGGAGACTCAGCCATTTAATGAATGTTGAAAATGAACACGTTGAAACCTTCAATGCCTTGCTTTTTTTTTTTTTTAATTTAACAGTTTTACCACATTTCTTGAATCCTTTCTGTTAGTAATTGTTGGAACAGTTTTTTGGATTACCTCCAAGCAACCTTGTTATTTTGTCTGCAGAACAAATGAAGTTCCAGTGGGCTGTCAGACAGATCTCTTATCTGTTGTCTGTGCAAGATTTGCTGTCTTAATTTTCAGTTAGTACTGCACGCGCAGACACATCTATAGCTCCCCTCACAGCCATTCAGTTTGCCTGTTTACTGGTTGACAGTCTAAAAGAGGGCTCCTAGTGGTAGGAAAAAAGTGATCTTTCGAAGTTAAGTGGTAATGATGTTGCATCAAAAGTAGACTGAGGAAAAAGCTTAAAACTATTGATGGTTCAGAAATAGTTATCTTTAATTTATTTGACCAATGTTATTAGGAGGTCTGTTTACCTGTATTATGTTTGCTTGTTCAGTTATCATGGATTAATATGGTTGGATGTACCTTGCAGTTTAAGGAACTTTGCTCAAAGGTGTCAAAAGACATTTGTGTTGTTCTATACTTCTGCAAAATAAAAACATTCCTGTCCATCTTTTCTTAGTGTACTGGTTCTACAAGTGGTTTAACAATCCTAGTTGTCTTTCTTTCCAACACCTGCTTAATCACAAATACTTCAAATACTCACTGTTTCCTGCTAGGAGTGCCTAGCACAGGAGGTTTGCTTCTTCTAACTAGAGACTTCTTGGTTTTTTGGTATTTTGGTGTTTTGGTGTTTCAAAGGACTTACCTCTTACAAAGTTTGCAAAGGACAGGTATACTGGAAGATTAGTTTCCAGCAACAGCAGATATATATAGGTATATATGTAGTCTTTCCAGGGAGTTTTTGGTGTGTTGGGCATTTATTCCTTTGCAGTCATCAAACTTGCCTGTAAGTTGGCAGAAGCTCTGGTCTGCAACAGATGAGCCCAAATTTACGGTAGCAAGTGTCAAACATCTTCGATGACAAGGTTTCTAACTATAAATGTACAAGTAGCTGCTGGCACAGGGTCTCTGCATGAGTTAGGAAAAGTTTAGCATGGTTTGATCACCCAGATCTGTGCTTTAGTTTTCAAAATGATGAGCCAGCTGTAGACAGTGTATTTTGGAGATTAAAGAATCATTTAGCAGCTGGAAAAAAGGAAGACAGATTTTACTAGCTTCAATGCATTTGTCCACTGAAGAAAAGACAACCATTTTCTACATTAAAGTCAGCACAGCTTGGAATCATGTTTTGCAGGCCTTTCGAAATTTCCTTTAATACTTCTGCAAGGTAGATTTTGTTGTTATGAAATTAGAAAGTGTAATACCATGTTACTGTCTTGGAAAACAGAGATTCAAAGCAAAGAAGTTGAAATTATTTTTTTTCTGCAGGAGATACATTCACAGCAGTATGTCCATCAGTAGAATGACTTAAGTTATGTTAAACTTTATATACAATCTCTGCAGTATCTAAGCACTTAGCGAACTAATTGGATTTTTTTGGCCTTCTCTAAGGAGGAGATAAACTTGATTTCCTGAAGCTCAATTTAGTGAATAATGTAAAGAGTATTTTGTCTTTCTGTGGTATTTTGTTTGTTACTGAAATTCATTTTTTAATCCGTAATATTGTGAGAACTGTAGCCTCTCTAGCATTTTTGTGTATGTCTCTTGGATTATCATGAAATTCTCTAAATGCAAGACATCTTGAGACTATTTCTCTCACTGTTAATTCACAGGAGGCATTTTGCCTACTCAGAAGACTGACTCACAGTTCAGTGTACATACTCATAAATAGTTTACTTTCTCTGTAGTGGAACTCAGCAGCTTATCCTGTGTCATCACAGGGACTGTAGGAAAATATCATGCCTATCTCTTTGAATTTTTTTAACCACACCAAAATGGGAAGTATATGACATGTCATATGTCTTAAATATCTGCAGCTCTGCAAATGTAATCCCATTATTTTTCAGCTAGTGCAGTGCCTTAACTACTTCCCACAGAAATATTTTTCCATTGCAATTTCTTTTTTTCTTTGCCAGAACACAGCAGCTAGAACAGCCCAGTGAGGGTCTAACAAGGATTAATATGCGTACATATGAACTTGTCAGGTCTTTGGAGATTCAAAAATTATTTCTTCTTAATCTAATTCTCAGTTTTCATCTTGAATTCTTGTGGTGTTCAGATTTCTGATGTCAAAGCATCAAAACTGCTTTCTGTAATTCATCTCCCCCTTTAGTTTCTGAACCCAGATGTGATTTTTTTTTTTTCCTGGATGGATGCTTTTTCCCATTTGAAATGCTGTCCAGTCTTTGGAACAAATTCAGTACTGCTTAATGGTGATGTCTTCAAAATTTTGAACAAACAAACAAACCCATGCTTCCTCCTGATCTTAGTTATTTGCTTCCAAGTGCAGTTTCTCAGAAGGATGAAATACAAGTCTTTAAGTCTCACTAAAAATTCTACTTTTGCCTTAAGCTGTAGATTCCAAGGCATCTACACACCTTGTAGTGTTGTTCCACCTCTCCCCAGAGAGAAAATCCAGCCCATTGATCTTGGATGACAATCTGCCTTTTTAGTCCCACCCTCACTCAAATAGTCTGGTATTTTGCAATCACCTTCCCCTGATACGCAGACACGTAAGAAGAGCTTCTAAAGATTTCCTGTGCTTCAGATATTACACAAAGGAGAAGAATTCTTCTGCTAAGCAAGATGGCACTTGTATGCCTGGCTGTAGTAATGCAAAACAAGAGCTTAAAAGAAGCCATTTGTTTTGATTTTATTCCTGCCTCAGGCAGTTTTAGACAGCATATATCAATTTTCCAGAAACTTGTCAACCTCAGGAATGATTTAGTATGCTGTTAAACATAATAAAATCAATAGGAAAACAAATAGAATTTCCATGAGGAGCAGACGTTTGGAGAAGCTGGTCCATATGGCATATAGACATGCTGGAATTTGGGTTTTGTGGGGTACTTATGTTAGAAAAACTGCATACCATGGGAAAGTAATGCATAATTCAGGAGAACAAATAATCTAACAGCTTTGTGGTAGTGTGTCTTGAACTTGGTGTCTGTATTTATTTAACAACAAATACACTTAGAAACTCTATGCCTGGAAGCTAGAAACCAAACATGAATCATATTCGTCTAATTTCAGCGCTTTCTGTACGGAGCCTTACCCACTTGAAGTGAGTGCTGAGTGAGTTCCCGGTTCAGCCTGGATAGCACCTTGCTTTTCTAGACTTCCTGAGGGTAATTTATGTACCTACTTAGCTCTGCTTAAGGACATCCAGCTTCAAGACTATCAATCCTGTAAGACAGTGGAAGGAACAAGTTGGTAATGCCAGTCTGTATTACTCTGTCTCCCTTTTGTTCAAGGTTTCAGAAAGAGCTGTGAGGGAGTTTGTGTGTCTCCAGGGCTATGTAAAGGTTGGGCAAGTCAGTAATTCCACTCCTTCCCACTAGAGACCACCTAAAGGTTTGCGAGCACCTCTGTTTACTGGTCCCAAAGTTTCCTCACCCGCCTCATGGGCATGTAGAAACTGTAACTGTTTAGAAGTGTTTCATTTTGAGAAATCCTTTTGGATCCGTACTCTATAAAGGTTCACAAGTAAATGATGTGTCTGTGTTTCTCACAGCAAACCTCAGTGACAAGTTTATAGAGAACTTCAATTGCCTGTTTCCACTTGAGCCTCTAAATGGTCCCTCTGGTGAATGTTGCAACTTTTCTGGCTACAGGTACCACCTGCCAGGAGGCTGTTGGAGATTCCTGCTTATTGACAGGTATTTCTAGGAGCTGACCATCTAATCCACATTAGAATTTTGGTTGGGTATTTTTTTGGATCTAAGTCACTCATAACAGCAACTGATGACAATTGCTAGACCCCTGGAGATGAACGGCAAATCATAAGAAGTGTATGTACTGCACCACAGGCTTTACTACAGCTTCTGCAAGCTGGAAATAGCAAAATTCTGTAACTTGGAAATAACAAAGTTCTTTGATCTGGGAGGGACCAGTGCAGGAGTATTGCTTCTGTGTGAGCTTCCACAATGGGGATTGCTGCTTTCAATCAAGTCTGTTTGGTTTCATGCTGTTTTTATAACTGTTAGGTCACCCGTGAGCATGTTCTAGCTGCATCAAGAATGTTAAGAGATTCTCCATGCTTTGAAAGTGAGAGAGGACTGGTGGCCATGCCCAGATCAGGATGAGTCATCCCACTGAGAATTTTAAATCTAACCAGAAGTTCAGGGTAAAGCACTCAAATCTCATCTCACATGCTTTCTGTCCCTGACTAGGAGCTGACACACGTTTGGAATTGATCACCTTGCCCCTTGTTTCACTAATGAGAACTTTTACCTTATTCTACTTCTAGAATTGAAAAGCACTAAGGCATGTTTAACACAGCAGTCCAATTGATATCATTAGAAATTTTTTTGTCTCCCTCTCTTGTTCTCCAGAAGAAACAACAAAGAAAGGATAAACTGAGGATCCTGAGGACTTCTTTAGCTTTATTAAATCTGGTTGAGTTCGGGCTTTTAATTGTTGAGACGTTGTCTTTAAGCAGTAATCAGGAGACCAGCACCTCAAGAAAAGTTAGGGTGTTATTTTCTCCTTATCTTACAGATCCATTTATCCTACTGCACTGTATGTTACTAAATAAAAAATGTTTTCAGTATGCAATCAGCTAAGCTGGAGTTTTGCATTCTCATATCTCAACGACAGTCATATTTCTAGGAAAGACTGCCTTTATTTGTGGTCAAGCTGAGAATTTTTTGCATGTGACTCACAATGAGGTATGTGGAAATAATGTCGTGAGAGGAACTGTTATGCTTGAGGGTCATTTACAAAGACCGAATAGAAGTGAAATCTTAGGAAAGTACTTTCACCTCAGAATTAAATGTGTGGAATATCTTGGCAGAGAGTGGAAACTGCCACATACCAGAGGCTGTATATTGGCACCGTGACTGCTTTTTTGTGTGATGAGGAGAGGGAGGGGCAGGAAATGGAGGGATTTGGGGAAGGACATCCTGCAAGATGTAAATGATCTTATGGGAATGAAGTTAAGATGATGAAATGCAAATGGCAGTAATGTAATGATAATGTAGTAGTAGTGGAATCTGAGCCTGGTTGTCTCTTGCTTCCTGTACCTCCCATGAAGGTAAAAAATAAGCGTAACTATTTGTTATAGCTAATGGATATTGCGTATCTCGTATCAATGCTTATTGTAACTAAAGAGTAGGATGGAACTAATTGGCTTCAAGAGGGAGAAACACAAAGTATGTGCTCTTAATTGATTTGCTTCTCATTTGCCAGTGTTGCTGTTTCTAGCTAGTTTATTAGATGAGTCCTTGCTCATCAGCCCTTCTGGGTGAGAGAGTGCAGCTGTCATGTGTGACATATGTGTTGTCCGTCGACATATAGCAGGGGGAACCAACAGAATTTTTATCATTTGTACCCAGCAGGAAGAGTCCTTGAAAGACTGTTTTTTCATAGCTTTCTTCGATCCCTTGAAATTATTGGCTATATTTAGTGCATGGGGGTAGATGCAGAGCCAGTCAAAAGCTGAAAATAGCAAAAAATCCAGCTATTTGTATACTGGGTAGAACATTTTTCCAAGAGCACACAGACTCAGTGATTTAAGACCTGTACTGATGATTAACTTTTTATGTAAGCACAAGCTTGTTAGCCTCTTTGCTTACCTGAAATAGTCTTTCCTGGTGTGCTCTGTGTTGGAGACAGTTATTCAGTTTTAAATTAGAGCCTGTTTTCAAGGTGTTTTCTCTTTCAGACTGTCTAGTTTAGAATTGGTCCAAAGTAGCCCAGACATGTTAATCTTCAGTGTGTTTTATAAGGCCTTGTGTTTTCTGGGACACAAAATTAGTCGTAATGTAAGAACTGAAAGAAACATTGTCCGATGTTTGCTGTTGATGGAGTCTTCGTTTTTTGTGTCTGATGATACGTGGTCACTCTTCGTGGAAAAGAAGGAGGGTTAGCAAAGCTTATAAAGTGAATTTCAAGTTTTGTGTCATTCATTAAACTTATGAAAAGATTTTTTGTCATTCAAAATGACAGGAAAGGAAAATGTCTGCCTTGGCAGTAGGAAGTCCTTGACAGTCTTTGGCACAGTTGTTTCCCTTATTTCAGAGTATTAAGCTTCTCACTTGGATCAAGTTGCAGTGTGTTTTTTTGGGAACCAGTGTCACTTGTGTGACAATCTGGCCCTTTTTAGAGACCAGCAAAATGACAGTAAAGAAAGGGAGTGGAGGTTCAGCTCATCTGCAAAACCAAGGTTACCCATAGTTAAAACCTTCTGAAACAGTTTTTCAGTTGAGAGAGGAGTGCTTCCTCAAGTCTTCCGTCTTGTCTTTGTTGAAACAGAATATCACTGGTTTATCAAAATTTCTCTTTGCCAGTCTTTTTTTTCCTTGTCTTTTTTTTTTTTCTTCTTTCTAATGCTGATCTGCAGTGAGTTATTCACATCTAGGGAAACCAGAGTGCTGCAGAGCTTTGTTTTCAAATGTAAGTACAATTTCATTGTTTCAGCATATGTTCTATGTCCTTTAAGTGTAACTTGTATCTGGGTTTGTTGTGAGAAATACTAGAACACTTCCCATATAATGGGGGTGACAGTTACAGTATTAACTGATTTAGCGGCTATTGTATCACAACCATGTGGGAGGGCACAGTGCTCCACAGACTGTCTATTCAAGGAGAACTTTGTGATATTGTATGATTTTCAAATGTGGAAAAAGTTAATAAAGGATGAGAGGAGTGCCTGTCCTCTGCATGAAACAAGGCATGGGTTCCACAGGGGAAGAGTTACATGACCACCTCATCTGAGGCAAGGCAATGGCTTAGTGCCTATCCATAGCATAACTAGAAGTTAAGGATAAGGATAAACTGTATTTTCTCTTGCCCCCTTGCAGCATGAAAGAAAGTATTTTTCCAGAGATTTCTAATGTTTGCCCTTTCCTGGATTGCTCTTTAAACAAGAGACTAAAGACTGTGTAAGAGCAGAAGGTAGGACAGCAGTCCTGAGTCCATCCAGTTCCAGTGGGCTCAGTCTGATTCCATCACAGGCATCACAGTTCAGGATCCCTTTTCTAAGATTATTGAGTCCCTTTTTAAAACCCATTTGGCAATGTTACCCAACAGAAGCTAATGATTGTATCCTGTGTATAAAAAGAAAGAAATGGGGGAAACCCCCAACCAAACATAGGCCCACTGTCAGTGAACTGGGATTTCAGTTGGACCCAAGCAGAACTTGGCCTGTTCAAATGGAATTTACACAAAGGCGGTGAGTCTCTGTACAGGTGATGCTGTGTTTTGAGAGTATCAGGTCCCTTGTCAAATCTGCAGAAGCTAATAATGTGGGCTGTAAAATTAGTGTTGATTACAACATGACTGTTGTTGGTCTGCATTTCAAACTGAAGCTTTCCTGGTCATAATAAAATGGAGGCAGACTTTGTTAACTTTGTTTTACGTGTAAGCAATTACAGCATTCCAGGAGCGCCTTTGCATTTTTATGACTACAAAAACATACAAGTGTAGATAAAAAAGAACATCTAATATATTCATTGCAGAATGTGTGACACCTTTGTTCCATTATTTTATTTCTATTTGTAAGCTATGCTCATCGATGAATCTATTCTGTATATTTCTGGCTAAATGCTGGCAGGACAGACATAGATATGTCTAGGAATGGACATGCAATAAACAAGCTATACAGAGTTTTAAAAATATGGTTTTTTGTGACCTCAGAAATAGGATGGTTTGGTCAGAAGAACTTCACTCTGCAGACCAACAGGCCAAATAATATTTTTTCATGTTTCATTTGGTTGAGGGTAACAGGTTCATAGTTTTCTACTGGTGCAGAAAACAGAGACGATTTTTTAGGTTTTGTTTTACTTAGAAATATTTATGGAAATTACTTATTTAAAGAATTATGTAAATGAAGGTGCAACTTAACAACATGTACTTTAGATTCTCTGGATAATTTTCTAAATTTTTCTTTTATCCACCCGGTGGCTTTAGCACTGGCAAAATGCCAGTGTTGCATACTTCCATACTTCTCTTAATAGCATCCTAAGGGAACAAAGATCATCTCAGCAGCAAAACTTTTAAAGGGGAGAGGGGGAAGGCAAGAGGCCCAAGTTTACTGTGTAATTTAGGTGTGTGCAATGTTCTTGCTGTATTCTGCAGAAACACCTTTGTTATTATCTTATTCAATCTAATTCAAACAGTACTTTGTGAAAATAATTCTTGAAGGAGCTTATACCAATGAACAAGTAGAATGTTATCAATGGAACAGAGATTGACTGTTCATCATGCCTGGTATATATTGCTTTGTCTAACAACTCGCCCCAGCAGACTTACAATTGTGTTCTCTCTGAAGACCCTCCCAGCTGCAAGGCCTGATTGACGGAATCTGTGGGCAGATGCACTTGCCAGACTCCAATAAAGATGGGGCCTTGGGAACATCTAAGGCAATTATTGACGGGCAGCAATCCACTAATCAGACAATTTCAAAATTAATCCCACAGTCCCTTACTGTATTAGCTTTCCTTCTTGTTTGTATTTATACAGCAAATTCATGACTTCGGTGAATACTCTCCCTTCCAGCCCAATTATGTATCTCTGAGGGTATTAAATTAAAAACAGAAGAAATATTGAAAGTGGCTTGCAATTAGTTTCTTTAAAAAGTGGTGTGGCACTTACAGGCTGGGGTTCTTAATATGATGGTTGATAATAAAAGTAAACAGGATTTTTTTTTTTTCTCATACAAGTAAGGCAAGTATTCCTAATATGCCTTGTTATAAAACAGCCCATATACAATGAGATGGGGGAAATGTGATTTGATTTTGGAGTTTAATTATATCTTCATAAAATTCTTCTACAGTAACTGACAAATCCACAGTGTCTCCAAATAACATAAACAGATTTTGGGTTGCACATTTTGGTTTATCTTTCCCTTGTTTTATTCTGATCACTTTATAATACAAAATTACATTGCATTTGATTGTCACCTGCCTTTTAAATGAAGACTGATCCAAACAGAACATTTTTTTCTTGGGGAAATATAGAACCATCTTCATGGTGTAACTGTTCAAATGTGAGTCACTGCCTAGAGTCCTTAGTTGTGTACTGTGTATCTCATTCTTTTAAAATTTGGAAATCTGATGCCTGTAATGATTGAAGGATTGTTTCTGCAGATTTGAACCTGAATGTAGAATTTCCTATTTTTATTATTGAAAATGGGCGACCAAAGAGAGACATCACTTTAAAGGCATTATTTTGCATTGCTGATTTCTATTGGATTGAATAGTAACAGCACTGTGCATTTCTGCTGTTTCCCACACACAGCAGAAATTGCACAATATTATTTCATTTATTCATGATCAGTTTGCTTTCAAATACAGAGGAATGAAAAAGAAATGGAACTAATCCATTGGAAGTCAGTGGATGAACTCAGTGAACACATGGGTTGGAGAGTTGATGGTGCAGTGCTAATTGTAAAAGAAGTACAAAGTATTTCCAAGATGAGGAAGTGGTGAGGCAGAGATTCTACTGAAGAGGCTTAGGCTTAAGCTCCTTCCTAGGTAACTTTGGTGCGTTCAGCCACTTTCTGTGTATCTCAAATTTCCATCTGTATGGCTTCAACATTCCCATCCTTGAATGAATGCTGGGGGGGAAAAAAGTTATGTGCAAGCTTTATTAAAATTACTGAATTGATATAATTTTCAAGTAAAAATGGTAAATCTGTAAGGGACAGCAGCACTGGTTATCTTTGATCTTTTTAGTAATTGTATGTGGAGCTGATGAACATAAAGTTACGAACATATAAGATCATCATCTACTTTGAACAAAAATTTGAATGAACAGTATTCATTTGGGCCTGTTGCAATCAGTCACAAGTTTGAATTGATTCACAGATGTGGAGGACATGTGAGGCAAGAGTCATACCACAGGTAAACTATTTTCGGATTACCTGAGTGATTTTTTGAACTCTCTTTCCAGAGCTATGATGCAGCTTTTTGTCATGGAAAACTGCTAAATTAACACACTTGTTTGGTTGTATATATTTAGACAAGAAGGCAAGGCTCAGGAGGCACAAGGGTAAAAGTTTCTGTGCCTGGTTTATACTTCAGTGTTTAGCAATGTGCCTGTGATGATGCCAAGCTGCCTTTCCTTGTGCAAGCAAAACCCAGGATGGAGCTACTGGTAGGCCTTGTTTTATATTACTTTTATTTGATTTATTGCAGAAGTTGTTAACACCCTATAGTTCTTTGAATAAAATAAAACAAGACCTATAAGGCTCAGCAGCAACATAAACCAGGGAGTCTTTCACCTTCATTATGAACTAATTCGGCTTTTGATTACCTGGGGATTAACACCTCCATATGTAACAAAAGATGCATTCTGTGAGTAAGAAGCTCCATAAGGTAACAGCTCATACAATTTGGCATATTTCAATCTAGCTCAAGAGGACAAAATGAAAAGTAGGAGGGTAGCAAACAGGAAAGATTATCCAGGTTTCCACCCATCCTTCTGAAGACATCTCTTAAAACCTATCAATTCATCAAGAAGATTTCATATGAAATTATTAAAAAGTGCTTTAAAATTCACAGATCCTCTTGAGAAAGTAGTACTTGATGAATTAAGGTCACCACTCAGTGATATTGGAGCTTTGCCCTTTAGTAAGGGACTGAGTTTGGAGGTTTCTGAAATACTTTCCTAACTAAATAATATTTTAATGGATGAGAGCAGCCCTTCAATCCACATCTGCCTAGAGGGATCCTCCTTAGACATGGGTACAGTTCAATTTCCCTGGTTATGCTGCAGTTCAGCCAACTGGTCATGCTCCTCTTTGTGGGCATTCCTTTGTCTTCATTTTATAAATGTGCAGGTGGATTCAGACCACAGGCTGTACATACACCACCAGCTGGTGACAGCTTTTGGCTATGGTTGACCTGTGTTAAGTTAGAACTGATGACCAAAAAGTGAAACTTGACGTTACCAAAGCCTGAGGTTATTTGTTGCCCTTTAGGGATTGCTGGTTCTAAAGCAACAGCAATTAGGTTTGTGTGGCACAATAAACAAAAATAGAAAGTGCATTCATATGGATAATGTAAAGATTAAAGCCCTTGCACTCTCAGCTGCACACTGAATAGCTTGGGGTTTTATATGCTTTTAAACGGGAGGGCTGCGTAACATGACCCTCCAGTTGAAAGGATGCAGAATCGCTGTACTCCCATCTGGATTATTACATTCAATTTAGGCCACATGAACTCCTGTGCTGAAGGTGTACATCTAAGAAAATGGTTGTGAATTGAGCGTGACTTGCATAAAAGAGCAAGTTGCACCTATTCGTTCTGGAAAACCATCTGCTTTTGGTTAAAATCACAGTTGGCTTGCCAGCCAGCTATGGGGGCCCCATCTTCTTTTCTGTATCACCCCACATTCACATGCTTAATATACTAGTAATTTTATTATGGAGCTGTGGTCAAGACTCTGTGGCTAAGGTTGCAACCAGTTTCTTTTATAAGCTCTGTTTTTTGTCTGCCCCACTAGAGCTTTCTCTAGGAAAATTGACTTGAAAATTGGCAACATTCACTCTGCACTTAGTATCCATATATTTACATTCTCAGGCATGTTTAATTGTCATGCTCCCTGCTTTACTACTCTTGTCAACTTCAATGTTTATTATTAGGCCCTACTTAAAATTAAGCCTTTCTTGGTGTCTTTTAATCATAATCAAGCCCTAGGCAGTCAGATTACTACAACCACTGCGTATAACACCGTTCTTGGTTGTGGCCCTCAGTTGCCTTGTTATGGCTTATTTGTAGACTGCAAGCTCTTTGACTTTTTGTTGAATTTGTTTGAGTATGCTGAGGGTCCTGATCTACAACTCAAGCCTTTTCCTACTACTGCCATTAAAATAAGTGGTAATAAACATCCAAACAATTTATAGATGCAACCTGACTCCAGCTGAAGGTGATGGCAGAATTGCCACCAACATCAGCAGGAATGGTGCAGCTGTGACTCTCCTTCTGTAAATGATCTTGGGTGCTAACTCACCCTACTATCTAAGCTAAACTAGTGAAGTTTTCCAAGTACTGTTTCCCTATAATTTTAAAAATTGCAGTCACCATTTTTGACAAGACACTGAAAGTCTGCACACTTGAGTGTAAGGGATTGTGTGTATCAGCATTGATAATTTATAATTGACAAAGCTTTATTTGGAAACAATACTGAATTTGAAGAAGTGTAATTTGAGTAGTTCCTTGTTTTCTGTTTTAATGTACTTTTCTCATCACTTTTAATATGAAAATCCAGCCTTGCTTACAGGAGCTAAGTAGTGTTAGAGGATTTGCAAGCAGTCAGTTGACTTTGGCACCTTAGTGTTCCAAAGTGGATACAGGTTAAAGCAGGGTGACCAAGTCTCAATTTAAAATGCAGTACCTGTTGTTATTCCAGAGGAGGAGATTTTTCCTATTCAGTCTGGTCCAGTTTCATGCAATTTCTGAGTAATTATTTCTGATTACATATAGGAAAGCTGTTGAGAATCCTATATCCAAAAATGACTTAACACCATCCAGACGTCTCAATAAGT
Organism: Promerops cafer; assembly: GCA_013398275.1. Taxonomy (NCBI): domain Eukaryota; kingdom Metazoa; phylum Chordata; class Aves; order Passeriformes; family Nectariniidae; genus Promerops; species Promerops cafer. The sequence goes on along the minus strand of VZSE01001000.1, from coordinate 58,957 downwards.
GGCATGTTCACATTCAGCACCCTCCGTATATGATTAATTATTTAAATTGAACCAGGATCTTCTAAGTCCTCTCCTTTTCTTTTTGTTTTCAGAGTTTTACCTAGCTTCTATAAGTACTTAATCTCTGTAGTCAGAGAGTTTTAAAACTGATGGAAGAGCCAAAATTATCTGCAAGAAACAAGTAATTTGATATTTTCAAGAGAGATTTGATGAAGGTCAGACATGGAAAACCAAAGGAAAAAAAAGTCTGCTGCTAGAAGAGACCCTATTAAAAATAGGACTAAGAGGGTGATTATCACAATGGTAAGGAGATATAAGTCTAAAAGGAAATGTGGAGTGTAGAATGGGACTTGTTTTCAGGCAAAGGTAGAATGTATAGACATGGATAGTCCTATGAATGTTAGTTGGTCCATAATCCTTATTTTGAAAAAAAGAAATCTTTTTTAAAAGCATGTAGATTTTTTTGCCCTTTTCACTGACATATTTGATGTATTTGTTATCCCTTTTGTACAAATCTCTCAGACTTGCAGTGCATTAATCATTCATAAAGTGCCTCTAAACTATAAAATCACGTCCACTTGGTGAAAACATTGTTCCTTCTTCTAACAGAAAGAATGCAGTTCTACCATATGATAAAAGAAGTTGTGTCTGAGAAGTCTTTGCAAAGTCAATCGTCTGAAAAACATAGCACTTGATCTGCCAGTAGTACCTGTCCAAAGCAGGATCTGTCTTAGAGACTTTTGGTATCAGAGGAACCTATTGCAGACCTGAGACCACAGTAACTGTAGCTTCTAGGTTTAAACAGGTCATGGTATTATTAGTGATGCAGTGACAAACTGCACTTACCGGAGGAATTTTGGAAGTGCTTGGGCTGCAGTTGTAGCTGGATGGTTCCAGAAATCTCTCTTGACCAAGGAGTTTGAGGAGTACATATAAATTGTTCCAACTTGAATTAGTAGAGCTAAATAGCAAAACTTTCTGGAAATGCCTTGTCCAGATATGATGTCATCTTCTGGTTTAAGAGGGAATATGAAGTAACACTGTATTATTACCAGCCTAGTGATTGAGCTGGTATATTTCCTTTCAATTTTTGCTTTGCTTTATTGAATATGGTAAATCTTACCATGTTCTTTGACAGCAAAAGTCTCTGAAAACCAAGAATGTGGGATATCTTTGTTGTATACCTACCACAGAGAGTTGTCAGTAGTCCATACACTGCAGAGAAGATTTGAGATAGACAAATCTCTTTAAAGATCAGGCTTTTCAGGAGCCTGCACAGTGATATCTGCCTTGTTGGTTTATTTGTGTGTATTGCAGTTGTAAACTTAGTGGTACATATATTAAAATTCATGTAACTTAGTATGGTGTTGTTTACTAACTTCATGCAATATATGTCGATTTAAAAAAATCACTCATATAATGTTTAAATGCTAATAAAATGAAATCCCTTAGCAGTCAAAGGAATTAGCCCATATATGAGTGAAATACCAAGGCAGGTCTTGTTATTTTTATGAAACTCTGAATAATATAAGTATCCAATTGATAAAATTTTATTAAAGCTGACAGCCCTTAAGTGATCTAAGTGGTAAATATTGAAATGAAGTTTCAACAACACTGCAGTACCAAGGGAGGCCTAAGGCAGTAATAAGGATTAAACAATGATTTAATGTTGTTCCTTGGGGGTAGGGATTGTTGTTTTAATGGAGAGCAAAAGCTCACTTCCTTCTAAATAATTAAACTGTGATTTGAGAAATTGATCTAAGGTAGTTGTAGTGGTTTGTTAAGTCCGAAAGAGATAAATGAAGGCAAAGTGTCCTGGGGCAAGGGGAAGTCAGGGGAGAGTAGTGAAGAGATAGTTTTGCAGGATAGATTCATGACAAGTGTCCCTCGGGAAGGGGAAATCTGGCAATGAGCATATTTTATCTTTTATTTGTAATGTAAACAGACTTGTGCTGCCTGAGGGTGGGTAATAGCTAATGAGCAGGGGGTTTCCGTGGGGTGTAGATTTTATTAGCACAGCTTATAAAAAATGGAGCTAAATTAAAAATGCAATGTCTTCTAGATAATCCGATAATCAGTGGTGCTACAGGGAGTGCCTCCACCTAAGCAGAGCGAGTGTATTAGCATATGCATGTAAAATTTCCAAACAATTTGTTCAGCAGTTTCTGTGAGTTGAATGGCTTTCTCATCTTCACAGCAGAAAGCGGATTTCACATAACAGGGCTGAGTATTTTGGGCTGTCTTAGGAATGTGGGAATGAAAGAATTTTGTAATGTGTTTCAAATCTGTCCTTTGTATATAACCAGTGGGAGACTTGGCCAGAGACCTTCTCATCATATATGCCTCTTGGGTGATGGTTACAAATGAGATGACAGCTAGGATGGTGGTAGAGATGGGATAGAAGGGGGAAAAGGGAGAGAGAAAACTCTGCCTAATTAGGTAATTACCTGAGGTAATTTCCTTGGGATTAATATGATACCCAACCCTGAATTGTTCTAGACAACCGATGCAGAGCTTCCAAAACTGTGGTGGATGTTTTCCAACTAACCACTCCTCTCAGTCTGTATGCACATAATGCTCTTTAGAAACACATTGAGTTAGCATCCTAGAAAACATTTAAATTCCCTCTACTTACAGGAAAAGACTGTCTGCGTTCAATCCAGGCCTTCAGGTGTAGATGCAAATGGGCAGAGTACCTCAGAATAATGTTGTATTTAGGCACGTAGAAGGAGGAACAAGTTGAGGCATCAAGAGCCCCTGAGAACACATGCCATTGTTAAAGTCTTGTGACTACCACTGCCAATGCCTCTGTTTTTCTCAGCACCCAAGGCAAAGCTCAGAAGGCAAATTGAGTACAGAACATGAATTGCAAAAGTCTTCTAGAACTTCAGTATTGAGATATCTGTAGTTTTCAGTAATAAGAAAGGATATTCCAAACATTTGTGGCTGTGAGGGGCTTTGGGACATACTGAGTAAGATCCACTGAAACAGGAAGAATTAACAGAAATGTCCCTGCATATCTCACTCCAGACTGTAAGACCTGGGGCTAGTAGTGTTAAAGCTGAGGTTGCACAGTCAGAAACATGTCTTTGACCCACCTTCTCCTCTCTGTGCAATAAACTGAAGAATTGGAAGTGAAGTCAAACCATACAAGCAGATAAGTGTGTATAAAACAATTTTTCCAAGCATGTTTTATGTTGTTCTATTTTGTATACACATTACTATAATTAGAGGAAAGCTTCAGGACCACCTGGTGTACAATCAACTTAATTGTTCCCAGCTTCTGAGTCTAGGAGAGAGAAGAGGTTGTACTGTGATCAAACAATCCTTGTTGTTATTTATTGATGGCTTTCCATAAGTGCCAGGCAGGTTGCAAGTTCTAGTGTACATAATTCCTTAGAGTGCGGCCCTTGATGCCCTGAAGGGTGTGCTCCAGCTGTCTTGGTTTGGGTGTTTACCAATAGTTCAGTCTGATGATTGGAATGCATCATGTGTCTGTACTCATCCTCTGTCAGAGGGAATGAAAAGTAGATAGAATACCATGTTTTGGTACATTCATTTGTCAGAATGGTTTTGGTTTTGCGTGTGTACATGTTGCTTTTTTTTTTCTGTTGGAGAACACAAGGCAGAAGAAATGTCTTGCACTTGGAGCCAGAAAATGGTAAAACGAAGTATCAGGAAATAGGTTTATCTTTCCCATGGCAGTTCATTCCATTGGCTCAACCTATCACTAAGAAGACTTTTGTCTCCTGGGGAGGCAAACTCTGCTTTATGGAGACCTCCATTGTATGAGAGGACACCCGAGGTTTTTAGGAAGCCGTTTGAGGAGATGAACGGGAAATCCCGAACACAATATAAGTTCTGTGGAAGGCCAGGGCCAGGCCCCCAGTTGGGGCAGGGCTGACATGCCTATGGAAACTCATCTTCGTAAGGAGATGTCATCACAGCATCAATGAGGTTGGAAGGCACCACTGGAGGATGTCTAGTGCAATCTCCATGCTCAGAGAAGTGACCTGTTGAGGCCCAAGTATTTTAGTGCATCAGCTGGAGTTTCCAGCTGTCTAAGTACTCACTTTGTAGGTATCTAGTCCATACTTGAGGGAGGGATGGTGTAGTTCGATGACATTTAGGATAAACTAATAGGGCAATCATAGAAGCACTACTTCTTTGTTATTACATTTCCCTAGTATGTGAAATACCAGAGTATTCTAAGTATTTCTAAGACATTTGAACTAAAATCAAATACTTTAAACTAGCTTCCTCTGCCCCCATGGGTGAATACCTGTGACCAGGTATTGACCGATGAGCTTATCCTGAGTATTGAGATTGTTGATAGTAGCAAATGGTAATAGTGCTTGAATAATAACCAAGGCATAGTAGCTTGCTGTCTTGTAAGTTTATGTTGTCAGTTCAGCTGATTTTGAACAGGAAGAATCAGTCAAAAATGTATAGGCAATTTACAATTAAAAAATTATATTCTGATCCTCTAGAGAGCCAAGATATCCATCTATTTCAGTTGACCAGAACTGTGCTGAGGCTAAATTTAGAAGTGTGCCTAAGGTGAGGCCTGAGATATCTTCTCTATGAAGACAATATTTTACATTTGATCTTCTGTAAGAATGCAATTCAAATTTTTGGCTATCACAACATGGCATTCTGCCATGTTATTCGGGGAGAATATTGCTTTTAGATTATCACGTGGTGCACATCACTAATAGAAACATAAATTTTGGCTGATTATTTACTTACCATGGTGTCAGTAGACAGTTCCATTCCTGCCCTTGCCTTATGCTTCCTGAAGAACTATCATGCAAGTTACATGTCTTTCCAGGCTTCCATTTGCCATATCTGCACCAGTAGCAAGAGCAGTGCCTTTCTTACTACTTTTTTAATCTGACTACTTTGTTTTGATCATCACCTCTTCAGCACAGCAAGTACCCTGTTCTCTGCATTTTCAATGGAGCCAAACTGAGAGCTTGGAAATGAATGTGAAGAGCTTTGTCACTGTTGGCTTAGAACACTTTTTTGCCATGGTCAGATTTCTTACAACAGTTTATTTTTGTGGCAAACATTGCTATGTTTTGACTTAAATATAGCAAAATCTTCAACATGATGAAATGGCAAAAAATGTCACAGTTCATCATGCTACAAAGTATAAACAATCATCAAACAGGTGAAAAATACATTAAAGAAGAATAAAACTTCAAACAGGTTTTAAGTAGTTCACTTTTATGTTTTAATAGCTCTTTAGGAGCCTGTAAATAAAAAGTCAATTGGATTTCAGACTTGTTTCCATAGTTATATTACACACAGGGAGTATTCAATAAAACAAATCTTTTATTTAGTTCCTGACAGGTAATTAAAATGTGCCTCTGCATTTTCTTGTCTGTTACTGTAGGAACTAATATCAAAGATTTCTAGAGTTTACAAGTATTCACAAATATATTGCAACTTAATTTTATCTTTTGGGCTGAAAACCTGGTGCTAACTGGAAGTCTTTAGTTAGTGGAAAGTTTGAATCCTGTTTTGGCATTCTACGCCTAACATTTCTCTTTTACTACAAAAATTTACTCTCAGCTTCAAAGATCCTGAGTCCCGTTTGCACATTTTTCAAAGTAATAGATGGTGGGCAAAGCCAAATATGTAGAAAAACAGCTACTAGAAGCAGAACAAATTTAGAGAAAAAGAAAAAAATAAGATTGTTAACATTCCTGAAAATATTTGGGGGGTGAGGAGAAGGTGGTCATGATGGTTAAAGTACTGTGAATTTTTTTTTGAGTCTTAGTTGTCAATTAAATTGTTTTTATTTCAAGTGTCTGAGTTTTTTTAGGTACTCTTCCACAAAGGACCATTCAGTTCTGCAGTCTCTTCAATATGTATACTTTTAGAAGTTTTAGAAGACAGCACCTGTGAATGTCAAAGAAAAAACAAGAGACACACTTCTCTTTACTGCTGACATGCTACCTGGATTAGGATGGCTAAATCAGAAACTTTCAGTCTTTGTGTTTTTACAGGTTTGTATATGGTGGCACCATGGGGTTGGATTTCACAGCTGGGGATCATATAAAGAATAAGCTGCATTTTACCAGACTTTTTTTTTTTCCTTTTTTTTTTTTTCAATATCATTGTAGTCTATTACCCCTTCAATATTTTAGTACCCACTATAGAATATGGTGACCAGTAGATCTACCAGGGTCTTTATCAAAATGCCTAAATCACTCACTTATACAGGAAGCCACTGTGGTGCTATTCTTTGTGCATCTCCCAGGCATGGAGGAGAATTGCTTTGGGAAGGGCTTTATCAATTAAACTGATTAAGAACTAAGCTAATAATAATGATTGGCCATAGCTTGGCATGTGGTAACTTCATGATGTATTTCTCACACCTTCCTTTTTGGCTACAATTGGCTTACTGCATGGATAACCAACTACCTTGTTCTTTGTGGATGCCGAGCATTGGTTGTCCTCCCTACAGTTATCTAAAACCATTGTAATTTTTCTTTGATCAGGCTTACTTAAGGAAATATACAAATCTTCATGTGTGCTGGGTGTATCTTCCTATTAGTACCACTTGTATAAGGCCATGCTGTATTCCACATTTCTGGGCCAGCTCGGTGCTATTGGGGGATGTGTGATGGGCACAGAGGCTGGGGTTGCTGGGGTTACTGGGGTCCTAAGAGATACTGCTGGATAAAACAGAGCTGGGAGAAACAAGATTTCCTAACACAGTATGGGAATGCTGTATGAAGAGACTTTTGCCTTCCAGATGGCCATGTCTAAATGGAGGCAGCAGTATCCAAAGTGGGAGGATATCAACTTCTCAAGGGTTGCCAGCTTGGGCTGTTGACTGTTGTGGGTCTGTTGAGTAACGTGATGAGCTATAGCTATCACTTTACACACAAATGCATCTCAGTCTCTTGCTGAGGCTTGACATCAGGCAATAGGCTTATGTTTTATGAGTATTAAAATGTCATAGCTTTAGTACTAACTTGTACAATTTCTGGTATAACTCCCCCACCCCTGCTTCTTCTTTTATGTTAGAGTTAGAAGAATGGATACAATCTTTATTGTCCCTTAAAAATGAGCTTGGAGATATTAATATAGAAGTGGGGTAATCTCAACAGAATGATAAGATTTGCAGTATTACTGATGGGCTCAGTTAAGCCAATAAAATTCTAGAAAAAAGGCCTAAGCTGCAGGAATTTGCAGGGATTTATGAGTTCTTGGCACAATTGGGAATAACTGTTTCCATGAATGGCCGTTTCATCAAAAAAGAAAAATTAGAATTATGTATCACAAAATGTTTGCTACAGTGGAAAAAGTCCTACTTTCTGGATTACTCTTGGCTCTGTTGTCAAAGCTAATCACACTGAGCAGTTCATCTGTTTATTACCATAATATTGTATTTACAGCATGCATAAATACAGCTCTTTTCATATTAAGCCTGATAGCCACTTTAAACCTGTTTTTTATCTATTGCTCTTACATTTCTAACCCACTTATTGCATTTGCAGATACTGCAACAAATTTATGTGTTTTATAAACCTAACAGAATGCCTTGTGTACTGATTGATGGAAAGTCAGTTGCTCAGTTGCCAGGCAATGATTGATTTTCCAACACAGCTGCTCCAGCTGTGCTACAGATGCTATTTTTTCTCAGATATCATAAATGGTGTTGTAAGCTATTGAATATGATCCTTAATTGTAAGGATCTCTGAGAAATCAGTCATTTCAGTACTAAGTGGCCATTTGGTCATTACCTTCAGCTATGTTTTGTGTTTTTGTCTAGTAAACCTGAAATTAGCTGTGCCGCTTGGAGGTTGCATTGGTCTGTTTTGCAAGAAGCTGGTTTGAAATCTGTGACATAAGTAAATGCTTGTCAATAAAAATTACAGTTCATTACAAAATACTGTAGCCAATAGCATGTGCTGATGACAGCAAGCCTTTTTCCTGGAATGCATTTCAGATTCCAGTATTTTATTTCAAACCTTGCTCAGCTGTGTATGACTAATAAATAATAGAGGAAAGAATAACTCAACAGAAAATTTGCAGACCTTCTTTTGATCTAGGGAAGCAGACTTTGGTTGCTCTGCATTCTTTTAGATGACCTTCATAATTCAGTTGTAGGCTGTGCTTTGGCTCTGCTATCCATTTCCACAGCAGCATAAAATATTAAAGTCAAGCAATATCAATAATTCATACTCTTATGGCATCAGGGATATCAATGAGAGGGAACATTTGGATTTGCTAAAATTAAAAGTGCAACTCTGGTTAAGGTACAAGTGCAACCTTAAGGCTTTTAATGCTCATTATGAGAGAGGAAATTAAGCCAAGTTTCATGTTTCATGGAAAGAGGAGCTGTAGTTTGTAGGTGTCCTGTCATTTGTACATTAGCCTCCTATTCACAACAGGGTAATGTGTCTCCTTGCTAAAATAGACTTGTTGGCAGACTGGGTTCTTTTCCTTACCTTTCTCAAGAAAAGCTTCTCCTTCTCAATGCTTTCTCCCTGGTATGAAATCTGATTCTTCTTAAAGAGCCAGTTACTACTGATATTTACAGCAGGGCTGGTTGCAAAGCAGAGAGAACTGAAGCATGGTCTGGCTTCTACACCTGGTTTTGCCACTGCCTTGTGGGCAAATCCCTTTGGTGTTCTGCATTTAATTAAAAGTTTCTCAGAGGTGTTGTTCTGTGTCTAGTCCCAAGAGCCTCTGATTTCAGTGGGTCAAAGCACAGAAACAATAACAGTAGGAATCTAAAATGCAATTCATTCCATCTCTAACTTCTAGAACATGATATTTTCCTTGGGGTTTTCTCTTTTAAAAGTAATTTGATGTCTACTTTGTCTAATCTTGTCTTCTAATATATATATGTCTAAATGGTATAAAATGATAGATGACTTAATAGTCTGGTAGACTTCCATGCAATAATTTTTAGAATAGTCATTTATACTTGCCTTCTGCATTAAGGTAATATCCTCATGCACATCCATTTCTTCAAAGCTGATATTCTTCCAAATCAGCAATAAAAAACCTCTCCACTGTTTAGTTGTAATTGATACCTTTCAAAGCCAGTCTACTAAAGACATTTTAGGATAAACTTAGCTTTCCTTCTGTAAGCTTTCTTTTTCTACTGCCTTCTCCTTCAAGAGAAAAGGGTCACCTCTACTTTTCCTTTGGTAGCTTGCTCAGCTTTTCACCATTTTGCAATTTTAGATGCATCTATAGGAGAAGGAGTCCCAAAGCAAATTCCCAGTGGAGTTGCTAGTTTTTACTTAAGCAAGAATCTCCTTCTAACTTAAATATTTTCCTCTTTCCAAATAGCTGGTACTGAGTGGCTCTGTCATTTTAGGTTTTCTGTTACCATCAAGTATGCTGCAAGCTGTACTCACTGCACAGAAATTAGAAAAGACACGGTTTACAGTTACGATTGTGTGATGATATCTGGGAAACACTGAAAATAAAGATGAGCTGTGGCCTGGGTTGTGTTCATGTAAGTTTGTGCATGCTCATGTCAAGCATTCAACAGTAAGATTCACCTTTTAAATTCAGATTTGTTTCAGAAACATGGGTAAGCTGTAGGATCAGGCTATGAGCACATGGCTTTGGCAGTCATGTGTGAATGAACAGCCTGGTTCTTCTGGTTTGGAGGAGAACCCTGACAGAAGTGATGGTAGCACTTCCTTTTAGTATTTAGTATTGATGTTGCAAGGCAATAAGGTAAAATGAGATACTTTCCATTGCTACGTGTCCTGTTGGTACATGAAAGAAATTGCAAACAGCAGATGAGGCTATGTCGGGGTACTTTGATCTCTTCAGCAAATGCTGTGTATTGGCTTTGGTTGCTTAGGGAAAAGCAGGTTTTTAAGAGAAGAACTTTGTTTTCCTGAGACTGTGATTCATTTTTGCCCCTGCTGTTACACTTCCCTGAACCTCTCTGCTATTTTGCTGTGAGTAAGGACTTGGAGAACTGACCCTTGGGTTGTTTTGGTTTCCTCTTGGTAGAAGTGCTGCTCTTGCTTTTTGAAGGAGGTTGCAAACAGCTGTTTCCTGGCATTAGAAGTAGTTTTCACTGTGACCTCCTGATCCACAGGAATGTGTGAGAGACAGGTCATCATACAACTTGACTTCAACTCCCGTATCAAGTCTGGAATCATTGTGCCAATGTCTGGTAAATGACATAGCATTCTACTTTCAGTGGAGCTTCATCAGGCTTTGGCTCTGAGGTGCATGTGGCATTCTTAATACTTCTGAGATATATCTCATCTTCTTTTAAAATTTTATGTATTACAACATTCTTGGAATTTTTTTTTGTAATCCTTTCCTTTTCTTTGCCATCTTTTTCCAGTTGCCAAGTAACGAGGCCATCAAAATGGTAAGGATATACCAGTACAGCTTTTTCTATAAACTGTGGAAAGGAAGCCCTTGCTATTCCTCCTGAATGCTGCTTACTAGACCAAGCCTTGATACCTTGCTTAGCTACGTAAGTTGTTACTCAGTACTCTTTGTCCCCTGCTTAGAACTTTTCCAAATTGCCATTCTTCTTTTCTTGATCACGTATAATACATCTAGTTCCTTACCCTGAGTTATGTGGTTGTGATGAATATTATTAAAAAGACCGTGTTTTTCCCTCTTTTCTTTAGACAATTCAGATCACATTGTGTGAAAGACCTACCACTACCCTCATTTACCATCACAGAAACTTTGTGTCAAACTTTTTAAGCATCAAAGTGATTCTGGAAATAAATGTCCCATACCTTATGAAAGAACTTAAACTTCAACTGTGTTCCTTTTAAACCCTTTAAAAAGGGTTTCACTTTTTTCTTTTAAATTAAACTGCAAATTACAAACATGTCATCGTGTTTTCCCTTTTCCCCCACACCAGACTGAGCAGAGGATTCAAGCTACCTCCAGCTCCCACCCCTCCTCCTACTCCTTTTGGGATTTGTGACATTGGAGATATGTGGTGACTGCTGAGGAAATTGCCCTAAGTGATATTGGAGTAATTCTCCTTCATTTTAGTAATAAAGGTTGCATATGTTTTATGAGAATAGCACCCCTGCAGTACAGAGAGCTACTGTGATCCATCACTTTAAATCAAGAAATCATTTGACACCTTTATTTCCTGAACAGGAAGTGTTCTGTCAGATCAGCTGGAAACCCTGAAATTTGTGCATGTTAAGATGAAAGTCAAAATAGCAGATGCTGTTATTTTACTGGTCCGGTTCCGTTTTCCTAGGAAGGCCACTCTACCATTGGGATGCTGAAGAAGTATCTATTTCTTTCCTTTCAGAATGTATATGTCTGATGAAATTTATTAAAATAGGCATAGGGATTGCAGTTAGTCATTGTTAGAGGACTGTTTATCTGATCATTATGTGGTAAAATCTGATCCAAAATAGAAATATACTTCAAATGTGTCACATATAAAAGTGGTCTTGGCAGAAAATAAAGAAGTGAAAAAATTTCCCATGTTATTTTAATGAAAGAGTTGTAAAGTATATTTTACAAATTTAATGCAGATTGTAGTTGATTCATAACTGTATACTCGGCAAGACCAAAACTGGACACTTTGAAAAGCACTGGTAAGCAAGGAGGTGGCAAGGATGGCCAACTGCACTTACCTTGAAGGCATCAATTGCACAAGAACCTTCCTGTCTAGATTGTGGGCATCAAAGGGGCTTCCAGCCAGACTGTCAGTTGTATGTGTAAGAACTGGCTGAGTATTGTCAGGTTAGTCAACTGCAGCTTAAACACTACTGATGTAAAAACCTACGCTGGAGACGTGTGAGCCTTGCATGCCAGCTGCGTTTTTATTGGCCGTCTGCAACTTCAAAGGCTTTCCTGCTCTAAAGCCCAGGAAGGTACCCTGGGCTGCCCTCAAACCTGCCTTTCCTGGCTTATTGATTCTCAACATGGCTTTACCTCCAAGTCAAGCTATTTGTTTTCAGTGTGCAATATCTTGAAAATATGTTATTATTGAGCTGCTTAAAATTTTAAATTTTTTTATGTCATTAATAAATGTGTGTTGCTGTTTTTCCCCTTCTTTGACTTCTGTTATTTCACCTGTCAGAGGGATCTGTGTGAGTAACAGATGCCTGAAGTATTTTGACAGGGTGTTTGTTTCTGTTTCTAGCATAAAACTGATGTGATGACAAGCAGACAGTAAAAAGAGATTTGCCCCAAATGTGCTAGAGCCCCGCTTTTTCTCTTCCCTCTCCCACTTGAAAATTAGCTTTACTGTTATTACTTTGGCACGTGCCTTGCTTAAAAAACATTCCCTCCCTGGCTAGGTGAAGAGGATCCTGGTCTTCCCTCTTTTTGAACAGGTGTTCTTTGGCAAGATTCTTTGTGTGGTCAGGAAAAAATATAAGTGTCTCTAGCAGTATTGTTGAATGTGTGAGATCTGTCAGTCATCTTGAACACACAACTGTTGAACATCCTGAACAGCTGAGAAGAAATCCCTGAAATATCTGTAATGCTCCTTAAAGTCAAGCACAGCAGGTATGTCTTGAAATGAATTTGAAAAGTTCATCCTCAGTTTTCTGTGAGTATCAAAAGCAAAGATATTGAAGCATAACAGTGCCTAAATTTGCTCTAGCTTGTTTTTGGTGTCAGATACTCAATAGAATGACTCAGTTATTTCAGACAATGGCACTGAATTTTAGTATTTAAGATATCTAATAATTAGATAAATCTAATATTCTGCTGGTACTGTTTGTGAAGTAAGCCAAGTTGATTACCATATACGAGGAACTCATTGATTTTTAAGTTTTCATTTAGAAATATGTGTCTTTTATCTTTATAGTATCTTTGCCTGCACTACCAACTTTTCAGTGAATCTCCCTATGGTCAGGCTTTATAAATTCAGTCATGCCTGTGTTTCTGCAGCACTTTGGAGACTTGTAACTTCTTCATACCATACAGTGAAACAGAGTTTAGAGATGTTCCAAGGAGCAACACTCAGGAACCAGATGGAAAATTGCCCCATGTGTCTCAATTAAATAATCCATCAATTTTCATACAGAAATATGGCTGTTGTCATATGGTATTATCCCCAACATTTTCTTTACAGTACTGTAGATGCAACCATATGGGCAGGTGGTACCTGAACCATTTCACTGACATAATTCTGCCCCTCAGGCTGCAACTCTCTGTACTAAGGCCTGTCCCTTTTTACACCAAAGCAGCAGCTAGTCAGATGGGGTCCTGAGCTGGGGTGAGGGCTTTGGATACTCTTATAAAATGGGGTAGTAAAGACCTGGTTGTTGAAACTGAAAAATACATTAAGCATCCAACTGAATTTCCTCATTGTTCCTTATTCTTACTAATAAAAACTTGGCAAAGCAGCAGTGTATCTGCTTTTCTGAAGTTTTTGTCCTAAAGTCTGGGGATTAAAGTATAAGCGATGAAGGTTTGTATGACTACAAAGAACATCTTTGCTCCATGTTTTCAGATGAACTGTCCCCTGCCTGATTAAGTGTCAGGACTGTAGCTGGACTGCAAGAAGCTGAAATTCATTTCTGCCCCAATATATTTCATGCTCATTTTCAGGCATAAGCCTGCAGATAAAATCAGTTCAAAATCTGTAAGTCAACATGGCAGAGAGATTTCAGGGCAGCCTACCTGTCTGGACATTAGTGGAGGGAAAAGCCCTTTGAAGTCACAGACGGCCAATAAAAATGCAGCTGGCATTCAAATCTTAAACGACTCCAGCACGGAGCTTTTACATTGCTGGTACTTCAGTGAAGGCTAAAAATTTTCAGTAAAAACAATTTGTGGAAAGCTCTGTGCTGCTGTCTTGCACAGGGACAAGCATGGCAAGATGCTGCATGTCCTGCATGGTTTCCTCTCTGCCAGGACAGGACACCAGATGAAGAGCTCCAGAAGGTCTGTTTGTGCCAAGGCTGGGCAGTCACCCAGGAAGGCAAGAGTGAAATTCCCGCTGATGTCTCGGAAGTGGGGTCAAGCATTTCACAGGCTGATACAAGTGAGTATTTTGGAATCATAGGACCTTAGAATCATTTAGGTTGTGAAAGACCTCAAAGATCACAAACTCCCACCCGAAACCCAGCACTGCTAAGTCCACCACTAAACAGTGTTCCTAGGTGCCACATCTACACATCTTTTGTTTTCTTTTCCATTTGTAAATTGCCTGACCTTGCCCTTTCTGCAGGGTGGCTCTGTGGAGGCCACTTGGCACAAAAAATCAGGAGGGAACTGAGCTCCACTTCCCTTGACCTGCAGGGGGAACTGGAAGAGCTGGTAGCTCTCTCTCTGTTTTGACCCCTTGGTGGATGCAAATTCTTTCCAGAGCCTTGTACAGCCTCTAGCAAAACAATACAGGGGTTTCTGAGCTTGCTGGCACAACTGGAATGCAAAGATGGATGAATTAAGTTGGTATGGCTGGCTGTCAAATAAAATTCAAAATAGGCCCCCAGCTTTCTGAATTATCCATGTTTATTGGTTCTTGAAAGAAAGAATTAAGACAGACACATTAGATATCCCTAAGAACTTAGTTAATTTTGCTCTCTATTTGATAGACTGTCATGTGTCTTTTCCTAATCCCGGATGGACTTTAAATACTGTGTTTCTGTCTTATAAAGATATTTCAGGGAATCCCAAGTAGCCTTCTTTTTCCTGTGGAAAGGGTTTAAGGGTGGAAAGGTTTAAGGGTGGAAGATGGAGGCAGTGGGCAAGTGTGGGGACATAAAGTTGTTCTTTTGTTGTAACAGGATCATGGTATGGAAATGGTTGACAACCGCTGCAATTGAATTTTACAGGGAAATTCAAATTATCACACTAAAAAAATGCCCATTTTTGCATTTACAAGTCCTGAAATAGCATGTCATGGGTGTAAGCACTGAGCATTGCCTGTGCTTGGCCTCAGGTTAAGCTAATTTGGAGGCATGATAGATAGAATTTTATTGCTGACATTTGGTTTGTTTGGGGTTTTTTTTGATGACATCTGTTAGCAGCTGCTTCATGGTTTGGAGGGTTAGAAGTAGCCTGAGCAGAGCTAGACCTGTGGGCAGAGTTCAGGTACAGCAGGAGTCAAAGACGGACGAGGCTGTGCCACTTTGTCTCTGAGTAGCCCCATATGTGTGTGAGTCTAATCAGTTTACTTGAGCAACCCTGCCCATGCCAGGGGGTTTGGAATGAGATGATCTCTAAGATCCCTTCCAACACAAACCATTCTATGATTCTATGATTTCCAGATAATTTATGCTTTTATCCAACTATAGAGCACATAATAAAAGAAAACCCTTCTTAAAAATGTTTGCAGATGTTCTCCTCTGGCTTTTTTTCTTTCCAATTGCAAACTTCCTGTGTTTCCCATGTAGTTCAGAGTTCTTTCTTTGAGAAAGAAAGTACATTTGAAATGTTGTAGCTACTTCTGCACCTCACAAATAAGATCAGCTTCAGCTTAGCACAGTTCTAGTGGGGAAAACCTCTTCACACTGTGTTAAAACCTCACCTGATTGTATTCTAGTTTTGAGTAGTCTGAAGAAATTATAGAAGAAAAATCGAGCATTGCTAATTAGAAATGGTATGCTGTGCTAGCCTGGTAAAATCTTGCTATTCTAAATAAATGCATCAAACATTGGATTAGGAGTGTAGAAAAGCATACATGTTCAAATCTTAAACACATCATAATTTTAAGTGTCCACAAGTGTTTAAAAAGTGTTGGTAGGAATGAGCACATATATCCATTCACTAGTTAAATATCATAACCTGTTTCTTTTCTAAACACATGCACAGGGAACAGAACACATTTAAGATGTTAAACACATTGACATGTTTACAATGTGTTGCAAGAGAGTGTTTAACTTCTTGTGCTCCAAAGCTAAACACTTTGGAATTAGAGGGTTTACTAATTCTGCTTTTATTCAATGTGACTATCACTTACTGACACTTATTGGATAAAGTTTGAATGGATTCAGAGGAGATTAAAAAAGTTAATCGGAGAGGGAGGAACATTTTGGCTTTGGAACCATAAGATAAAAAGATGTGAGTTAATAGTTCGCAGTGTTCTGTGGTTTATGTATATGTCCCAGTGAGCAAATAATTAAAAAAAAAAATTTGACCCGAGATTTATGAACTGTCCCATATCTGGTTCATGTAAATTCTAGAACAGATCATTAGTTCAAATTAGAGGTCAAATTAGAATTCATTTACAAGATGCATTAAAAATAAGCATTAAAAAATAAAGTCAAGTCTTAAATAAAACACTATCTCATTGGCCTCCCAGATCACAGAACTCACCCTAGGATTCCTGGGTCACTAGAGTTGGCACGGCAGTACTGCAAGGGCAGGCTGGGGAAGGGAACAGTGCTAACCTCTTCAGGTGGCATTTTTAAAGTACACTGTTCTGACCTGGTTTTCTGTTTTGTTGACCCAGATGTGAGGCTTTATGTAGTTTAACTTCCAGTTACTGTGGAATCAAAGATACGTGAATCTGATTTGCATGGAAGTTGCTGGGGGACACTGGACTGAAGCCCTTTTGGTGATGAAGATGCACTCTGCCCTTTCTGATGGGAGCTTCCTGGAGCTCGGCACGATGCTGGGCAGGAGCAGAAGCTGCAGATTGGTGACTTGTCAGACATCACATACAGGCCAAGGGGTTCAGTCACACTGCAGGGCATGGCATGGTTACCTGCACTGACTCCAGGTGTAAAATGAACTAACAAAAAGCCTGAGTGAAAGCATGGAGCTCTTTAAACCCATTCTCCAGAAACGCAGAGGGTAGCTGAAGCAGTTTAAACAGCACTTTGCTGGAGCTTTAGGCAACAGGTGCCCTGGTGAGGGAAGGCAATTAGAAGATAACCTTATTGCTGACATCCTCTCTCATCTTTCTCAGGGTTTAATGTAACTTGGGCAGAGAAGGCTGACTATTGCTCTGTATAGCACACATTTGGGAAGTGCTGCATTCCACAGTACCCCTCCTTGCAACAATGGGAATGATGTGTTTCAAATGGAGATTATGAAAATGAAAGTGAAAAAATCAGTGTAACTGATCCAAGGTTAAGAGCTACATTTGGGAAGCTAAGGCTACATTTAAACTGATGATGGATGCTCTCACATGAGGGGTCCATCCAGCTGTAATTGCCTGGTTTTCTTCCTATAGATGTGTTGTGTATTCTTGGTAAGACACAAGGTAACTCAGGGTCTAATAGAAAAAGTCAGGATTATAAGGGATATCTGAGGTTAAAAGCCAGTTCCAAAGGCAACAGAAAACAATGGATATCAGAATAAGCATAACATGGTGAGTGGTTGATGACAAAATACTTAAAATTCCAAAGGAGCTCTTCATTGGAGTAGCAAGCAGTGTTGCAGCAAGAAAAGGTCTTTCATCTGAGAGTAAATGAACATCTTAAATTCTGTGTTGGATACAGGTGCATGAGGTAATTACACACTTGTGTAATACTAGAAAAAAGCAACATAATTTTGGTTAAGAGGAAAGCTAATTTCACATGGCAGTCTTCAGAAAATGAAAACTAGTAGTAAATAATAACTTGGAAAATTGCGATTTATAAAAAAAGAGGCAGAGAAACACATTAGTTACTGAAAGTGTGTCTAAGCTTTTGTTTCATGGAGGGAGTGCCATCAGTGCAGTGGTCAGGAATGAAATTTTCTCTAATAAAATTGGAGACTAGGTGTGTATGAGCTGCTAAAAAACACAGTGGTCACAGTGCTCAAGTAGCTGATGCTTACACACAGAGATTTCTGTCACTTCTTCATGGAAATGTGGGCGTTCTTTTGAGTCACACAGGTATTATTTGCACACTCAACAACAATCAGGGAGAGCTTTTGTGTTACAGAAGACTTGTAATAAAAAATTCTCATGTATATATGTGAATATCTGCCATTTCTAGTTCAAGTTAAATAAGGACTGATGTTGCACCTGCAGAGGATGGGACTTAGAGCCTGAAGGTAGGAATTTTGTTACAGGAAAATATGTAGGAAAAAAACACATTAAGGTAATTTAAGGATTGGAAAACCTCAGAGAAAGGCCAAAAATGCGTTTTACTGGCCTCAAATCACAGTGTCTGAGGAAGTCATTCAGGCCTATCTCTGGTGTTAGAAATATAAACCAAGTGAAGTGGCCTGTGTTGATGGTCTAGGAAAAGCTGACTCCTGAAGCAAAGTAGGTGGGTTTGTTTGCCATGGCTGAGAGAAGCTACATATGTGTTCTAGAATATAACTCTGCTTTGATGTGATGGCTTTACTACTGGGTGTACCTGAGCAGAAGGCTGTGTGCTTTGGTTGCATTTTCATTAGATACAGTAGGTATAACACGACCTGACTGAGCCACCGCTTGTTCATCCCTAAAGCCCAACCACCACTCCACATTAGTATGTACCAGTCTCCAGACTGGTACAAGTAAGTGCAAGCACAATAAAACTTCTACTGAAAAGGATTCCAGGGTCAGATTCTGGCAGGTCTTTAGCAGAGCAGAAGGGCAGAAAGGATGGGGTTGCTTCCACTGACACAGGACAGTTGCCTTCACTGACATGACACATCAGAGGCAAGTGATGGTGCCACCAGAGGTTTGCTAATGTATGGAGAGTCAATGTGACAAAGCAAAAACTAGTGATTCAAGACCCCTGAATCAACATGTCTCTTTCGAAAAGAAATCCCCAGTATATTCACCATAGTGACAGTAGGCAGTGGTGTCACTTTCAGTTGACACATTCAGCAGCAGGGAATAAGCAAACACTCTTCCTAGCACCAAGAAGGAGGAAAGCAAGGACAGGTGGAGCAGGACGAGGCAGCCTGACCCAGGCAGCTGATGCACACCAATTTTACAAGGAAAGTGGTGTATATGTTGTTTGGGTGCGTTGTGTGTTTGCCCCATGACCAACAACAGGAATTCAAATATTGGATGGCAAAAACCTTTCTCAGACTCCTGGGCTCACACTGCTTACTGAACAGCTTGATGTTTATGTTTTGGGAAAAGCAGTGAAAACAGAAATTTTGCACTTACCTGGCACAGCCTGCTAGTGCTTCTTTCAGCTTGTGATTTTCAGATGCTTGTTCTGTTTTCTCCTTTTCTGAGAACTCTTTCTGCAGAGGGCAGATCATGATTGATTGGTATTTGCTGAGCCTTTGGGCCATTGGGTTTTAGTCAATTCAGTATTTAACTACAGCATCCTTTGGTTAATGGCAGTGCCCAGGTAGTCCTACTCTCTCTGGAGACATGTCTGATCTAATATTTTCTTACTCAAGAGAAACACTGGAACAGTGTTGGTCAGGCTTTATCTATTTGGCCTGCAAGAGGTTGCCTTGGGTTAGCTAGAAGATGCTGAAACCTGTCCCTGGGTGGTTGGCAGCTGGTAGTCACTGTGACATGCTGTCAAAGGTTTTGGTATCACCAGAAACCTTACATTTTTTCTTCATACTCTTTTCAGATATTTCTGCTGGCACAGAATTGATAACAGGTGCAAATCAATATAAAGAAGCATATGGGAAATTTTTGGTTCAGTGGAAGATTTTCTAGTAGGAAATGTGTCAGTGACACTGCGAATTAAGATGTTACTTTCATCTCCTGCACTGTTTGCCTGTATAACGAGTTTGAAGGAAACTTTAGCATCTAAACATATGGCCATAAGTTTGGGAAGCAAAAGGTTATGTGTATCAATACAGAACAATGTGGATGATGTTTAAAGCCAGTGGGGATGACAGACTTGCAAGTAGTCAGCAGGATTAGTTTCCGAGGAAGCAAGGGAGTTGTGATATTTTTCTTTGCCTCAGCAAAATTAAAGCAGTAGAAATGAATTACAAGAACCATTAACTTCCTGAGTTTCATGATTTTCCTGAAGCTGCACATGATCTTTCTATGGAGAAGGGCATTTGTGTGAGTGAAGAAGGGAATGGAAAAGAGTAAGACAACTCGAAGTTAATTCCTTACAGTTTTGTGAGGAGTCAGGCAAAAGATTGTATTTCCCCTCAAGACCATAAGGCTAGATCTACAGGAAGTTATGACAAGCCCGTTTATCCAATTTTTCATTTTATAACTTTGAATTATTACCAGTTACTATCTATTCCTCTTTTATATAATTTATTTTCTATATATTTTTAATTCTTTACCTCCAGTTTACTGTTGACTTGATGGTAAGGTTTGGGGTCTTTTTGGTTGAAGTTGTTCCCTCTCCAAAATAAATCATAGCTCTTAGGACTCCTAGCAAGCTCTGCTAAAGCAGTCTCAAGATCCTTTAGTCATGGATTGAAATGGAACTGAGACTGGACTCATCTGTGGCTCTGTCTGTTTACCCTCATGATTGGTGTCTTTCTGACCACAGAAGTGACACATTTCCATCACTGCCCATTCACAAGGGATGAGAGAGAAGTAGAAAAGGACAAACCAGGATATGAAGGGGAGACATAGGAAATCTGAGCTCACTTCCTTGCTCTGCATCAGGCATCCTATGATGTGTGGGCAAGTAACGTTTTCCCTCTCTGTCTTCGTTCCTGCAGGATGGCAATTATGCTGCTGTGTTGCCTCCAGAGGAGCACTGTGAGAATAAACTTTTAACAGCTATGAAATGCTTTGAAGACACTATGGTGGAAAATAGGTAAACAAAACATCTACAGGAGATATTTCTATGCTTCCCTCCAGTCCTTAGAGACCTTAAGGGTTGGTCTCTGGTCTCAGCCACAAAATCAAAAGTCCTTTGATCCTGGTGGCTGTACATGGAGGCAATAGATAGGAGTTTCATTGTCTCCTTCATTCTGTGGCCTCTGCAGGCACCTTGTCTTTGGAGGCTGTCCTTTGGGGCTGGTTACCATTTGCCCCCTGAAAGTTTCTGACTGGTGTCTTCATGATGGCTGCAAGTTGTTTGCTTTTCCCCTGCCCGTATAGTTTTGTGTTCCATTTCTATTTTCCTAATGCCACCTTTTTCAGGCTTTTTATTTTCTTCATGTCTGGCATAATTTTTTTTCACCCAGCTGCTGATCCTCTCACAGTTGTTGCTTTTGAAGGGGACAGAGCATTTTCTGTTCATGCACTAGCTGCCACTTGCTGCCTGGGGGAACAGCTCTGCTGCAGTTCTGGGGCTGTACCACAGCAGAGCTGTCCTGGTGTGAGATACTGTGTCTCCTGACTTGTGTGTGCACACAGGCACTGCTTCCAGAGCCATACAAAAGCCGAGAGATGCACATGTTGGCCCTCTGTGCCACAGACACTGTGTTTTAGCAGCCTCTTCTCCACTGGTAGAGTGTGGTGCCATGATGAACTGATCTCAGGTCAGAAAAACTTTCTGGTGTATCAGGGAGAAGGCTTAGGTTGAGGTGATTTCATAGCTCCCATTCACTGTGCAGTTCCCCAAATACATATCTCAGCACAGCTGTGCCTGTGCATCACAGCCCTGTGCAGATGAAGCTTTGTTATGAAACAAAGCACTAGAGGTTAGATAGCCACCTTCAATTTTGTCACCTCCTTAATCACTTTCTACCCATACACATTACTTGGGCATTTTTTGGCTTTAAACCATTTATGGTCCTCTCTGGATTAAGTGCCTTTCCACTCCGTTTATGTCACAGCAGGATACTTCATAATCTCAAGTTACATATTTTTCTCTGTTCCACCCGCGGTGTGGGTGTCATTTACACTCATCCAACAATTTACAGCCATTCTCTTACTGGCATGGGTTCAGCTCCCAGCTAATCGGTGCATCAGACTCAAGCACAATTCCAAAGGGTTTGCATGGAGCTAAGGAAGACAGCGATGGGTCATTATTTCAGTAACCTGTTACTGTGAATATAATGTCCTGTAACATATAAGAAAATGTGTGATGTCTTTTAACAGAGAGTAAAAGACATAAATTGTATCCAAAATACCTGCAACATAAATTCATTTCACTCTTATGCAACCTTGGGTAATTTGACCTTCTTAATTGCTGTACTTACAGTAGAAATTTGACACTGGACTGATTGCAAATTATTTCTAATGGATTTTCCCTAGAGATATTTCATCAAAATCCGGTGAGAACCTTTTCATTGCTTTTTGTATTACTTGTAAAAATGCTCTTCTTAGAAGCAGTCAGTTTTAACAAAAAATTGTTTGCCTTTTCTTCCCTTTTGTTTCCTTGCTGGACTTTGTGTTTTTGGAATTTATTGTAATAATAATGGTATAAGCAGCTTGTTCCAGGAGACTCCTCTAATTTTGAAAAAGTGACTCATAGTAAATGGGACCTTCAACTCAGAATGCCTTTAAGGTGACGGTCAATCAAACAAATAAGTCAAATAAAACAAATAAAATAAAATTAAAGTAAACAAGTAAAATAAAATTAAATAAAAAATGGAGGGACCTGAAGGTCAGGAATTGCAGCATTAAGACATTATTCTGTCCCCTTTGAGGACAGAGGGCTGAGTTTGTCCCCACCAACCTGAGTGAAAAAGTCTTCTCCTGCTGGGAGCTCTGGGAGAGCCGCACCTTGTGGTGTGACACTGAAGAATGTCAAAAACATAGAGGCAGAGGAGAGTGGATATTGGTACCAGTAGCAGCAATGCACTTGGGTAGACTCCAGCTGTTATACACCAGACCTGTGTGGGGCCAAATTCTGGTCTCAGCTTGCCTTGTAAAACCAGAAAATTTACCATTTTCCCCGATAAAATTCCTATAGGCTTACACAAACAATGTAGCCATGTTGCTAAGACCAGAGTTTGGCTCCAGTGCCAGAAGTGAGGAGGTCATACTGAACTTTAATTGTTTTAGCTGCTGTCCTACAGCTTCCAAAGAGGTTATAAGAAAGAGTGAAAAATTACAAAATTATATAAAACACAAAATATATCTGGCTATGAATAGGAATGTGTTGTTATGTAAGTTTTTTTTTTCCAGAATGTTTTTACTGATATGTGTGAATCTCTCTATCCATATTAATCGATTCCTTATTATCTCTCCTAGAAAGATCCACAACCCCTTTTTGTTTAAAATCCTATTACATGTCTAATCCTCTGTTTTTTTAATCTCAGTCCACATCATTCATGTCAATCCCAAAGAAGTCTTAACTGACACAGTGTTGTGAGGTTAAACATTGTGAGAACTTGAGGCAACTAAAAATCATTCAATTTGGAAACATGAAACCATAAAAAATGTTATTGTTACTAGTGTAGTTATCAAAATATTTGAAAGGTAAATATTTCAACAACTTTTCTTGCACTGATATTAAGATTAATAAATAGTCTTAATTTTACAATTTAAAGCTGAATAAAATCCAACATGCATTTCTTGAAACAAATATATTTTTGCTTCAGTGTAATTCAGAGAAGTATGTTCTATGAACTATTTATACACTATGTCACCTTTCAGAGTTTCTGAAGAAGAAATGGTTATTTAACATTGGGCATAATTACACATTGATCATAAGATAAATGTCTTCCATCAAATAGGACCATCCTGTAATGAAAGCTTCTTCAAATTTATTAAGACAGCTAGAGGGATTCCTGTAACAGGATCCTGGGATGAAGCCTACAGCTCAATTCTATGTATGAATGCTATTTCCCTAATATTCAATTTTCTAAAAATTGTTTCAAATGTAAAAGCCCAACCCTAAAAAGTGCAAAGTGTTTGCTGGAGACGTGCAAAGCATCTTCAATCCAATCTGGCTCAGCTGCTCACAAGCTCAGACTGGATTCAGGAACTGGGTACTGTGCAGTAGCTGGCTATTTCAATAACAAAAGCCTGTTGTGGAAAAACTGTACTAAGAGATTCTTTAATCATAATAATGTTTTAAGACTTCCTTTTCAGGTCTGCAAATAAAAATCATTATCTTCTTAGTAAAACTTGAAGATACATAGATAGCTAGATAATGACCCCATGGATTTTATAAATTTTAATATTATTTTTAGCACAATAAATGAAGAGGATTCCAGGATGGTGGAAGAAAATGTTGGGGTATTTTTTTAAGTGAAAGGAAGTAAAATATGTGCATAAAGATCTGTATCTGCTAATCGGGTTTCTGACTGCTTGAGATCTAATTTACTGCTGTTTCACTGCAGTGTTTACTGAAATACCGTTAAGAAATCCGCTCAATGCCTTTGATTAAGGGCAGTCAAACAAACACCAGCAGCAAACTTTCTTATTTTTTCAGTGACTTAAGTGAAGAAATAAAGGTTCACTGAACAGGGTGGAATTGCCAGAGTTCAGGATTTTTCCCCTCCTTTCAAGTAGGGGTTGCAATCACATTTTCTGTTTTCCACAATCTTAGATTAATGGATAATCTTGGCTCACCAAGGACTATACTCTGGGTATTTCCTTCCCTGCTGACCGTGTCATCTGGTGCGTTTGTGCAGTCCTGCTGTGACTTGCTCACATGCTGGATAAACAAACTTTTTTTCTTGTTTTCTTTCTCCACTCTCCTTGTCTTTGGAAGGTGCCTTTAACTTGACTGGAGCCATGGAATAGATCTACACATACTGTTGTAGAGCTTGATACTGGATTATAACATTGCTGCGTCTTGTACTGGTGGTACAACCTTTTCCCACCCACGTTTGTAACAAATTCAGCAGGCAAGTAAATGGTTCTTGACAGTGAATCTTGTTCACAAGCATCTGTTCTCTGAGAATCTGTAATAGCTTGGTGGTAAATTTAGGAGAAATTACCTCCTAAACTCAAGACTGAACCAAACCCCAAAATTGTAGGAGTGGAAAAGTCTTTGGACTGTTGCCATTTTTGAAAGGAAGAATATGGGTCAGTGTTCATGCTTCAGGATAGATTGGATAGATACTGTGTGCTAGGAGGAAGTATGCTTATAAAGGATTTTCCATAGTTATAAGCTAAGCATAAAAAATAAAGTTATTCTACCCTACAGCATTGTAAATTCAGCTGCTTGGAGAAACTCTAAACCGGTGACACTGGTCATGCAAGTTGCCTTGTCATGTTCTGTACTTCTAAATTATTAAAAAATGCCAAAGAAGGAGAGATTGTCAGGTTATTTAGAGTAAAACAATTATCTTAGCAATTTTTTCCCCCTTGCTCCTGAGGCTCCTTCCTGTCTCAGACTTAATCATGTTTTTAAGTTTAAGAAACTGATTGTGACAGATGGCCCCCATGCACAGTTGTGCATGTGGATGTGTGTGTACACAGACACTCGTGGACCTCTGAAGCATGCAAGGAAATGTGATTTTTGCATCACATGCTTTACTTGGGTAAGAAATACCAAAGCAAGGCAGTTTCAGTTGGACATTATTTTTACAGCTATATCGTATCACCGGTGAATGCGATTAGCAGCGAAGGTGCTAGTTCAAGAACTTGAAGGCTATAAATTTTCTGTGCAGCAAAGAGAGAGTGTAAGGACCAGAAAGCAGAGCTGTCCCACACTGACTCACTGCTTGTTTTAACTTTCTTTAGGCACTTACAAGAGCCTGACAGACTTCTTCCTTTTCAAGCTACACCAGGTATGTTTTTGTGGCAAGTTTGTTGGCAAAGAGGTTCATAAGAGGTAGGTTTTGTGGTGCCAGGAAATAACTACCGAGGAATGGAGTAAATATCATGCTAGAAAACTGCTGCGTGGGGCTTCTTGCTAATTTGTTAAAGACTTTGGTCACAGCTGGACAAGCAAATCAGATTTTGTTACTTTAACTGGGAAGCAAGGGATTCACTCTCCAGACCATCCTGTTCCTTGGTGATGGTGGGGCTTCTTGTTTTGAGCCTAACAGTGAAGTGAGGGAACAAGACTATGTATTAATTACAGAAAAAAGAAGGACATCTAGCCTTGCCTGGGAGCTGTAGCCTTTCAGCAGTTTGATGGATACAGGGGTGATTTTCTTAAACTTCAGGGCTGAGTTTTCAGCTGTGTTTCAGGTTTTAGAAAAATAGTAATTTTAATTTGGAAATCATGTCACAGAGTTGTCCCAGCTCTCTCAGTGCCCCTCCCTTGTCCTCAAGAGCCTCTTTTCCCCTAGGATAATTTCACCAATTTAAATTTAATTTAAATTTAGGATCTGATCTTCCTCTGGTAAAGTCAAGGGAAGCTTAGCACTGATATGAAGCTAGAAACCCTGTGTTTTGCAGCAGTAGGTCTTATAAATATTTGCATGTAGTAAATAGTTCTTTATGTATCTTTATCTAATCAACACACAATGTGCCTTTATTAATTGTAATTTCAGGATACAAAAACTGTTCCCAAGATTTGTGTTATCCTTTTAATCCCTCTGTGTAGAGCAGGTGCCTATGCTTAAGTCCAGGGTGTTCCCAGAAGATATATTTGATTTTGCATCATGAGTTATACAGATCTCAATTTTCAGGTTATTTACTATGTTCACTTTATTGAATACTATTGCTGATATTACCCACTGCACCAAGTTTGGCTGAATTCATTCTGGTAATGACATTGTGAAAGACACATAGAAATAATAGGGCCAGCAAGTGCTGGCAAGCCTGCACAGATTGGTTTGTGCTCCTATTCCAGTTTTACCATACACAAATATGGGAAATCTTGGTCAGAAGCAGGAACCAACACACCCAGTGCACATGACAAAGTCCTTGACCATGATGGGAGTTACTTGCTGCTCGTATTTACTGTTGTCTTATCAAAATATTTTTCAATACTTGGTAGAAACATTTTCTGAGTGGGATGAGTTCATGCAATTACATTTATTTAAAGCTTTAAAAAGCCTTGTCCTTCATGAAATAAAACTCATATTAAAAAAAATAATAAGGAAGAAAGGGTTTTTTTATAGGTTTGGGGTTTTTTTTCACAAGCTATTTTCTTCATGAGTCTCAGAAAATCTCTTTCTACACAAGATTATTCTCTTAAAAATGACCCTCTGACTTCATTCCGACAGAAACATCCTCTAGCATGAACCAGACTTCTTCAGGAAGGAAAAGAGTGTGTTGGGGAAAACAAAAATGCTTCCTGGAAAAAGCTAATCAGTATAAAAGGGAAATGGTCAGCAGCATCTGCATTAATTTTGAGGAGAAACTGAAGTAATCCAAATGCGTAAAGATATTTTTCGGCAACAGGAAAGCACATTATTTTCCTCATCATGTACCCTGTACTTTGTTCTTCTCCCCTGGGGGAGCTGCTTTGCTTTTTATTTTCCTTTTGAAACTTAAAAGGTTTGAGAAGGAAAAAAAAAAAACTGGAGTGAGTCATAAATTGAAAATACATGTATATGACAACATCTTTTGTCTTTGCTCTTCAGTTCACTCTACTGACCTTAATCAACACGTTAAGCATGTGTGTGTTATACATCCCTGTATTCCCTCAGCATTTTGGTGACGTGGCAGCTTTGTACTCCCTGTTCCTCAGGACCTGTGAGATGGCTGGTGACAGAGGAGGTGGCACCTACTGGTTTGCTGTGCACACAGGCACCTCTGCCACTGCGGTGAGGTCTCACGCTGGAGTTCAGCCTTAGCAGGTCTGTCCTTGATGGCCACCTCCAGGGAGAGGAGGGGAGGCAGCAGGGCTGTGCAGCAGGGCCAAGCCCAGATGGGGTGGTGGAGATCTTAGCTGCGCCCAAGGGGGTGGGAGCCCCTTCACTTCACTGGGTGAAGTGCACCTTCACCTGCTGTGAAATGTCAGCTGGACAGAACAGGGAGAAGGCAAGGGAATGGGAAGGATGAAAGAAAAAGGAGACACAGAGTCTGAGCAGCACTGACATTGCTTTTGGCCATGAACTCTGGAAAACCTAGAGGTAAAATCTCTACTGTGGTGATGTGATTTCCTTTGAGCTCTGGCCTGGTGTGCACTCTTTAAAAAGTCTCTTTAGCTCCAGACCTCGGCTGCTTCTTCCCACTGCTCTCCTTTTCTGCTGCCTCTGCTCTAATTGCAGACCCCGTGGGAGCCAGGCTGTCACTCCCAGCATACCTAGAACATGTTGCACGGGTCATTCTGGTTCCTGCCAAACCCGTAAACAGATCTTTACTTAAAGAAGTGCTTCAAAAGATGTATTTTAGAAATCTGAAGGGAGTAGCCAGTGTTCTCTCTGAGTGCTTCTGAATTTGTGCCCAAAAGGGCTTGGTATTTGACTCTGCTGCTCTGGTTTGGTTTAGTTTTTATCGTCTAATCCTACTTTTTTCATACAGGAACTGAAAATTGCCCGAAGACATATTTTTGAAAGCACACCATAATCATGCAATTCTGGTTTCTATCACACCCTTGAAGGGACATTTTCTGATCTCACTCACACCCTGGCAGGCAGGCAGAGTTTGCTGTGGCTTTGTGTGCTGGAGCAGAGAGACCAGGAGAGAGATGAAAACCACAACTGTTTGTTATGCAGAACACGGTTATTTTGGTGTCTTGCCAGTCATGCCAGAGTATCAACAGATGTTGCATATGTGATTAGAGCCTATCCAGGTAAACAGAGGGAAACTATAAGGGTTATGATATGGCTGCAGTCTCTAGTTTTTGGTTAAATAGCTAGAACCATAAATAAAACCCACTCACCTGAAAATATCTTGCATTTGTTGTTTTCTTGGGTTTAAAAGAGTTTCATGATGGAGGTGCTTTTAACTTTGGTAGAAGGAGCCCAATCATTTAATTTTTTTAAAATAGCTCAAAGAAAATATTGTTGTTTTTCAGGAAGAACAACAGTTACTGGTAGAAACATGCTATTGCTGGCTTACAGACTTGGAAAGCCAGACATATTGTACATCATTTCTTATGTGCAGTATGTTATCCTTGACTATAAAAAGGCAGGGCTAAGCCTAGGTAGGAGCAGTGACTGGCTTTGGAGGGCAGAGCTGAGCCTGGGGAGACAGGGCAGCCTGGGTTGTGAGGCTGGACTGCTTTTCCAGGATTGTGTTTCCCTGATAAGATTCCTGCCCGATTCTCTGCTGTGGGCCAAATGTGCAAAATACCACAGTTTGTCAGGCTACTTAACCAAGGTGAATGTGTTCACTTTTTTTTTTTTAGTCTATCTATTTATTTTTACTAAGAAGTTATAAGTGGCATACTCTGCTCCCAGATCAGAAAGTGCTGCAGCCAACACCACCAAGTGGGCATAAGGCAGGCTCTGTGCCAGGGGAGCACTGGGTGTGACAAGACTTCCCTCTCCCCTTGCTCCCTCTGCAGCTGTGCATCCTCTCTGCAGCACAAGCCTCAGATTCAGGACATTTTCAGGGTTACTGTTAATTCCAGTGGGAAATGGCACAAATGTTATATAGAAAATTACATGGTGGGGAACTGCTGAGTTTTACACATTGATTTCAATGGAGCCTTTCATACAGCTGGCTGGAAGACCAGAATGTGATCCTGTGCCTTACTTTCTCTTGGATGTAACCTAAGAGGAAAAGTGGGAGACTGAACGTTGCCTTTTAGGAATCTAGCCCTTCGCCTTTGATTTTATTCCAGAGCGGAAGTAGCAATGTTTGCAGCTCCCACGTTGCCGGTGTGTATATCATTCTAGACAGCAACTTCTTTGTTCAAAGATGCTTTTAGATGTGGGATTGAGTGTGTTGAGTGCACTGATGTTTAGCCTTGTGTTTTTACCCATATACCTGCAGGTCTGTCATGGCTGTAATCTTGTGTTGATGCATATGTTTCTGGTCTACAGGCAGTCTTTCACAGCATTGTTAACGGCAGTGTGCTCTTTCACAGGAAGCCATGGAAAACACCTGCCTTCTACAGCTGCCAAGTTTTTTATAGATGTAGTCTTCATTGCATTGTGCTTATCTTTTATGCATACATACATGCATATATACATAAATACATGCATATATAGACATATGAATATTTTATATAGTAATTTTCTCCCAGATATGAAATAGTGTGACTAAATATAAAAATGTGAAATAGCAATGAATACCTTCAATGTCCTTACTTTTAGTCATTTCATACTGTGAATTTATATCAATGCATTGTTTTCAATGATCAGTTTTTTGAGACTCATGATGCATTTTAATAAGCAGCAAGAGATTAATGAACAAGTGCCTACGTTACTCTGTAGTGTATGTGCAGTCATGGGGGTTTTAGGTATAATTTTAATTTTTTTATTAAAGTGCAAGAGCTTTTGTTTCTGTGATGCAGAATCTGACTATATATTTATAGGGATAAGAGAAAAGGAAAAGGAATGCATATTCCTGAACAAGCTAATTATTTTTTTCTTGGAACATAAAAGGCTAGTATGTTAATATGTAAATATTCTAGTGTATATTTGCCATGGTAAAATTGGAGATAAGGATGGCAAAATGCAAAATTAGGCATGATAAGGCCTATGCAGGAGTAAGGTCTGGTGAACATCTCATAGGCTAAGAAAATCTGGTTTTGTGAATTGATCTTTGAGGGAAATACTCTGCGTGAAGATGGAGAATAGGTTATCTTGGAAGGGATAGTTTTTCCACTGGCATACAGGCTATCAGTTTTCTAGTGCTAGTGTGAAAAATAGAAAAGCTGTACCTTGTCAGGGGGAGGGCTGTAAAGCCACCAGTCCTCTGTTCCATCAAAGCAGGTGATGCCCCACAGCTCTGCCAAGGGGTAATGGGTGGTACCAAGGTGCTGCTGTCGGAGACCATACACACAGCATGTCTGAAGGCAGAAAGTTATGCTGGGCAAGGAAGAGAAATTTAATATTTAGGTTTTTTAAATATTACTTCTCTTAGCTGCAATAGACAAGTCATCCCAATGAGAGGGGGCAGTGTGGAAGAAAGCATGAACATGAGGGTGGGAAGTATTGCATGCCACAGAAAATTGCCACAGTGCGTAGAAACAATAACAAACACAGGCTTCCTTTTATTTTCTTATGTATTATGGTTTTTCAGACTACATCATTATCCTACTAGGAAAGGCTGGTGGTGTGGCCCCAGAGAGCAACTCCTCCTCCAGGTGACTGCATTTGCCAGTAAGATGTTTTCCATCCAACTGTTCTGAGGTGTTTTCCAGTTTAAATACAACCCCAAATCAGCCACTTACAGGGAGCTGTTGCTGAACAAACACACACTGAGAACAAGCACAAACCTGTAAAGTTTCTCTCCATTTTGTGAAAGCCTTTCAAATACCTCAAAAATGAGAAGAAATAGCATCCTCTGAGGCCTCAGAGGTGGGGCTATTTAAGTTCCCAAACACACCTATTGCTGCTGAGCCCTAGGCACAGTGAGACATGGCATGGAAACAGTGTCCCTGAGTTAAGGCTGAGCGACATCATGGAAAAGCTAGTGCTGAGGATAAAATATTGATAAAACAGGACTTTGTCAACCAGTATGTTTTGAGCTGTGATTACAAGGCTGTGAAAAGCCAGCGATGAAGGTCCTGTAGAAGCACCCCCTTGGGTAAGCAGAGACAGCTCGCCGGAGAAACAACGAGCTGTCAGCAGGAATAGTTAATGGAAGGGCTTGTGAGGGTGCAGCTTCCCCCGCAGATCAGGTGGTGACATTTCAGAGCCATTTCATCAGGGGAGGGGAGTGAGATGTACAAGGCAATGATCTTAGAGCATTGTGATAGCATTCCCTAAAGGGGGAAGGAAAAATAAATTAGATCAGTGATCTCCCTGAGCAGAGCTGCCAGTTGTTAACATCTCTGAAGAGAGTGTACAAGCCAAGATGACACTGCTGAAGAAAAAGGAAGAACTCATTTGTCTAGATGTACTAATGCATTATTTTGATTGTACCTGTGCTGGTGGGCCCCTGTTGCAGGAGGTTAGGGCTTGGCAAATACTGATGTAACAGCCTCTTTCTGAGGGTAAGCTGTTACAGAACAGAGCAGATAGGCAGGACTGAAAGTGTTGTTTTCCTCTAGGTGGTATATATGGAAATGTCAGAGCCCTGTTGGTCTCTGATGCTGCCCAGGATCGACAAGAAGAGCCCTCAAAGTTTTCAAAGGTGCTGTTAGGATTTAAAATACGATTGCAGCCTGGTTTCCCTTGTTACCCTGCAGATGCAGTGTCTCACAAATGTAATCTGAACTCATGCTTTTTAATGGAGTGTATACTACTAATCGCTCAAAAATCAGTGTTATTTTTTTTCCTTTATAATGAGACTGAGCTTTTTATTCGTATGTGGATGGAGTTTTGCCAGGAAGGCTTATGTCAAGTGGTTTCATTCAGCAATGTGAAAACTCGTGTGCTTGTCTCGGCAGGTAGAGAGAAGTGGAAATCATACACTTGCAAAGAATGCAACTAATGACTCCACTTCTGTATGTTTTTTTCCAGGGAGAAAGCTGGTTGTATAAGTCTTCAAAATGTGACTCAAAATGAGACAAAATTTTCCTAGCACAAATATTTAAGTCTGTGCTAAAACATAAATATTGCTTTGTGGGACCACCATGCATTGCTGTGTAAAACTTTATGTGCAATAATCAATAATTAATTGGGAAAGCTGTGCTAGGAATTTTGGGGAACTGTTCATTACTTTAATCTATCTTGATCAGAAAATCAGAAAACAGTTTGCATTTAACTTGCAGCTGCAGTACCCCTTGCCTTCAGTGTTCTCTAGACCAGCCCCTGAGTGATGGGACATTCACATTGTGCCGAGGCTGGGGTCTTGCCTGTTGAGCAATGTCAACATTTCCTTGCAGCCACCACCTGCCAGCGTGACTTCGCCTTCTCAGGCAATTGTTTAGGCTCTGGCAGAAGTAGGCAATGCCCAGTTGATCTTTTACAAAGAAGGTTTTTCTTGGCAGGTTAGTTCTTTGTTTGTCCCCTGTCTTCTGCTGGCCAAAATGTGTGAGCACTGTCCACCCCTACTGCAGACAAAGTTCAGAATCACAGGAAAGATATCTTGGAGCATCTCATCTAACTGTGATTAAAATGACAAGGAAAGGACTGATACCATATGACTTTAACTTTTAGATTTTTGTGCTGCAGCTTGCAGTGGGGATGATCTGAAGTGTGTAACAGTGTAGGGTGTAGTTCAGGGCTGTTGCTAAAGGGGAGGAGTGGCATGGTTTAGGAAATTTACTTCATCAGACCCGGCTCCAAGGTGGGAATACAGTTGCCTCTCTGGACTTGGGTCATCTCCTCAGCAGCAACACCTGCCTTTTCCCTCAGCAAGTTAATAGTTTATTGCAGAAGGGAAGCAAGGTATGGCAGGGCTTTTCTTCCCTGCAACACGTTCGGTGCTGTGCTGAGTTTTCTCATGCCTAATAATTGAGCTGATTCGGCCTTTCAGCAGGATAGCAGTGGTCTGAAACAAGGAATTGGTTTAATTCCCTTTGACAGAACTAATGTTAACACTTTAATTTTCCCACTGGCAACAAGGAGCCTTCACTTGGCTTTGCCACTGCCAACAGCTTTTCCAGCTCACGGGTGATATCCTCCCTTCTCTGTGCACAAAAAATGCAGAATCTTTCCCTTCCTTACAGGGAAATGAAAGAATTAATTCCTAGTTACACTATGAAGTCAGCAAAGATCAGCAACAATGAGACATGAAGACTTCAATATTTTAGTAAAATGTTTCTTTGAAGAGATGTTTCTAAAAGAGATTGATGATAACCAGGAAGCAGAAAGACTATCCATTAAAGATCTAACACGACTCCAGATAGAAGCCAATTATTTTTAAAAAAACTAACTGCTTTTTAGTTTTGATTAATGACTTGGCACCAGAAATTGGACATTTAACAGGGCTGGGTTCACTGTGGAAATGAACATCACTGGGAGTCACTGATGCAAAACTAAAGGTTTAGAGTAATGACCAGACAAGCCCATTATTTTGTCTTTATTTTTTGTATTTCTATGTGTATGTGCAAGGAGTGGGTGATGTTGTTTATCTGACAGCTACTAGATCAGAGACTTTTGTGCTCAGAACAGTACCAAAGCATGAGTTCCAGCGTAAGATCAGATCTAGATACAAACAGAAATGTATCATTTCTATTTGTGACCATGAATTTCAATAGGAAGCAGGTTCTGCACTCAGTAGGGGATTTTTTAAAAAGCAAAAAATGCAGAAGAGGAAAAAAGCAGTTTAGGAAATGTTATAAACTTATACCGAGCTAAGCATGTATAAAAAGACATTTTGGGCTTGAATTGCATGAAGAGAATACAGCTTTAGTGAGTGCTGCACTTTTTCTCTCCTGGCTGGGTCAGACAGGGAATCCACTGTCGGGATGCATCCCTGCTTGCAGCCATTTTACTCTCTCCACATGTTTTGCTCTGATAATCTCACAAGCGTTCCCATACCTCGGCACCTGCATGAGATGTGTGTGTGTTTGTTAAATGTGTGTTAAATCAAGTAATGGCTGCCTGTGCCTTGTTGCGATTAGAGCTGCTGTGAGCTGTTCTCCAGAGACTTAGACTCTGGTGAAAAATCTCCTCCAGGTAGATTAGGAATAGCTCAGCAGCTTGCTTCCCTCTTCCCATTGAGTTTTCGATGAAAAGGCAAGTCTGAAAGCTGCCAGTACTTATATTTTTCTATTCTGCTGCACTATCTGAGGGTGATATCAGTTATCAGCACCAAAAGAGATAGAGTTAGAGAGATAAACTTTGTGCCCACAGTAGAACATGGATATTTTGAGCTCATTCCTTAAGTGTGGGAGGGAAGGAGTTAGGGATTAGCAGGGGAGAGGGGGGTGTTTAATGGAGGTATTTCTCTATTGACTTCAGCCAAGATCTCTCAAGGCTCATAAATTTGACTAGCAGTGCTTTTGTTTCTCTCGTTGCTGAATGATACGGATCACTGGATAGCTCTTTTCCTCTTTTTTTCCTTTTGTTTTATTATTTCCAAACTCTCTCATCTCAGATAAAAAGAAATTGCCAGAATAAAGAAACCAAAATAGCCAGGCTTATTT
Source organism: Promerops cafer (assembly GCA_013398275.1). Taxonomy (NCBI): domain Eukaryota; kingdom Metazoa; phylum Chordata; class Aves; order Passeriformes; family Nectariniidae; genus Promerops; species Promerops cafer. Next base: position 24,299 of record VZSE01001000.1, on the reverse strand, counting down.
TGTTTCATTTCTTATGTCTCATAATCCATGCTATTCTTGATGGGTGTTCTTCCTCCTGAAATAGCAAGATTTCTCCTTCATTATGAAAAAGATCTTGGCAGTTTTCTTCTGGAATATATGATTTCTGTCAAGTCAGTTTATAAACCACAGTAAGGTTCCAAGGCCCAAGATAAGACTGATTCTATAGATCCCACAGCCCACACTTCTTTTAACTGAATGGGCTGCAGCCCCTCCTGGCTAGGTCTGCTGGTGAATTGAACATTCAGTAACTACAGATTGTGAATTGATGAAGTTAAACAGTAGCAGGGAGAGAATCTGCAGCTTCTTTTGCTTTCAGTAGAGAAATCTGTATCTCCCTCCAGAGCCTTTTTAAAGACCTTCCAAATAAAGTTCAGGAGAGTGAAGTGCCATTAATTAATCACAACCTAAGTTCCCAGCGCAAGGCAGGAACTGCTGTTTTTGGGACTAATGTTTGAAATCCCAGACCTCATTTGCAGAAGGACCTGTCTCTTGTGTCTTGGGGTTAAATTTTATCTGTTTTCTTTTCTTTTCTTTTCACTGTGTTTTCTGATTGTGATTCACCCACTTGTTTGTGTTATTCTGGCATTATTATTTGCTGGAGGGAATATTTGAAAGGGAGATGAGATTTACTGAGAATAAAGAACTTATTTCACAGTTCTAAGGATACATTCAAAACAGAATTTCCTTTTAAATTAACATTGTGGTAGACTGAGTTACCCCTTTTAGGAAATTATTCTCCTATAAAAAGGTTTTTTTTTATTTTAAGAGAAGTATTTGAGTTTAGTAAACAGAAGCAGCTATTCATTCCACAGATCTGTTTCAAGACGATTTGGGCATTTGGGGCTTTTTAGTTAGTTGGGGTTTTTTCCTCCTTTTTTTTCACTCTCCTAGCTGATTTGTTCTGATTAAAATGTATTTCAGATGTTTTGTTATACCTACATTTCCCTATGCTTCATGCTTTTGGTAGGAATCTCTCTTTAACAGATAAATGATGTAATTTTTCTCATCTGCACCAGTAACTGTTTTCTCCTGGTCAACTTCTCATTATTTTGTTGTTGGGTAAAAACTCTCAGGGTTAAAAAAATACTTTTTTAAACATTTTTTGCTTGGACTCAAACTTAGTAAGTGAATTATATAAGTGAAATAGATTATGAAGCATTTTTAATCAATTATTATGTAAGATGTAAGAAGTGCACTATGAATTATTTCTTTATACGATCAGACATATGACACTAGGACAGGAAGGTCATAGCTTCAGACAGAGAGACACAGGACAGCGGGAGATTTCCACAGCTCATTTAAAATAAGTTCATAGTTTTCTGGCATCTTTTAAATTTTGAGTCTGGTTGCTAAGGAAAAAAACCCCAAACATTAAGGACAAGGGAGATTTAATAGTTGTTGTAGCTTTCTGAGCTCTTTTAATAATTCCAGCTTTGCTGTGTGAGCTTCAGTTTTCTTAACAGTTTACTATTAAATTGTTAACTATCACTCCACTGAAGAATTAAGGTTCATTTAGATGTGCAGCCTTATTCAGGGTTGACTTTTGGAAACATTTTAGGTATTACTTAAATTTTAGTGCCGCCTTCCTCTTCAACCTGTCTATTCAGAGTACAGTGACAGCAACTGCTGCACAGTTCCTACACTGGGAGACAGAGTGAGTGTTATGAATAGTAAACATTTAAAACTCTCCCGTGGTCCCTGCTGGACGTGCAGTGCAGCCATGGCTGGTGATGGCACGGCGACTGCAAGTCACCAGCCAGGCTTGGGCTGTTTTGCTGCTAGGGTTTGAAGTGCAGCTAGTTGCAATAACCACTTAAAATGACAGAAGATGGTTGCTTGACTGCAGGCTCTGTGTTTTCCCTTTTTTCCTCAGTGGTGAGGCTGTGACTGGAATTGTCAGAGAGAATTTAGGAATACCAGCTGTGATGGCCAAGTCCCTCAAAGGAAGCAGAGAAAAAAGAGCTTTTTTATTTTTTTTTAATTAATTTGGGGACCCTCTTGGTGATGAACCACATCCATATGTTTGCCACAGAATCAGTAATGGTCTGCTGTTTAAAAATATCAGTAAGCCTGGATGCCATGGAGGTACTTGCTGAGGTGTGGGAGGAGGAGAAGAGAGTGCGAGCAATCCGACAAAAATATTGCTCCTAGAGGTTTCCATACCACGTGCATGGGAGCTGCCTTATGTAAAAGCAAAGCAAAAATGCCATTGGAAAGAAACACCGCTTCATGGGCATCTTGCATGCAAATACATCTGTGCTCACATCTGTGCTGGAATGCAGACATAGATACAGATCATTAACATCTATTTTCTGAAGGTGATCCAAGGTATCAATCACCTGAATTACTGCAGTAAAACCTGTCTTCTAATGAAACAAAAGTGAGACGTGAAAATAAAAGGTAACCTACTTTTAAATGTTTATAGAAGATAAAGGTTTAACCACAAGTCTTTCATCAAATGGAAGACAGTAGGAAAAAAAAGTTTAGAAAATGCCCTTTGGCTGCTCTTTACTGTGTGGTGAAACCTCACAGTATCTCACCTCATATACTATATGGGCCCTAAAGGCAGCTGGAAATGTTTAGAAATACGTCTATTTTGGTACATGGCTGCCTCTCTATCTGTTATATCCAGCAGTGTTTCAAGGAAGGGAGATATTTGCTTAAATGAAAAGCCCAGACCAAAGTGTGAGATGGTAAATGGTGCTCGAGGGTATACAGCAGCCTAAACGGTGCCCTCTGTTAAAAGAATCAGCCACCTGACTGCTCATTAGTTAGCAGTAAATAATGAGGAATAGCTTGAGGAAGGAGCTCAGAAGTGCAGATGTCCCAAAATATTCACCCAGTTTGTGGTGTCATGAGATCTGTAGTGTCATAAGGTAAAATACACGTAATCCCTCTTCTGAGCAAAGTAAAGCATTTTACAGTCTTTGTGCAGTCTAGTAATTTTGTGTAATCTTTTCAGTGAGGATATCAGAAAAGGAAAAGCAAGGTTCATGAGATAAGGCAGGGACTGCATAATTTCCCCTTCCCTGTCATGTTGTGTGCCCAAAAGGCATTTAGCAATATGTGGATAACCCTGGAAATTCCCCCATATGGATGCTGTGCCCTCCTCACTCTCAAAAGGCAGTAGGTGATGAATCTTGAATTAGACTAATAACCAGTATGAATTTCCCAGATGGCTCCTGTTGTTTTAATGGGAAGACCAGCATCTCAAACCAGAATTACCCTGAAAAAGAGAGGGAGTCTGGGTGAGGAGGGTGAGCAGTGACAAGGTTATGGGAAAAGCCCACTTGTATTTAACAGTGATGGTGCCATTGCAAAGAACTGCAAAGATATTTGAGTAGAAATTAATTTGAAAATCTATGGACAGTTCTAAACAGGTTGTGTATCTTTTCTGTTAAGGTGTTTTTATACCCTAGAGACTCCTTCTCTTAGATCTATAGCAAGTCTGGTTTTCTTTGCTAAATGTTAGGTTGCTTTGGATTTTGAGGGCTCTCTAAGGTCAGAAGATACCTGTAGTAAGGTTGTTATAAGCATTTCAGTCACAAAGAATCTTCAGCCCCATTAAATTTTAATGAAACTAAGTGCCTACATTTTCCCTTTTCTGAACATTTATCCTCCTTTTTTCTATTTTTGTCTGTTTGGGTACAGATCCCCAGTTGTCTGAGGCCATATGAAGCAACAGTCTTTGAAGAGATGAGAAGGAAGACCAAAGTCAAGGTCTGCTCTGCACAGTTATCCTGATGCAGCACCCCCTGCACTGGTGAGTAGGTGATACATCTTGTCTGCTCTGCTCTGGCTTCTCTCCATCCCCCTGACCCTCTGGCAGTGCATCAGAGCTCAGCCTCAGGCTCCAGTAGGTCTCATCTCCTCTTGTATCAGGTGTCATCTTATGTCATCCTCTCCCTCCAGCTCTCAGCTCTACCTGCCTTGATGTTTCTTTGATGTGTCCAGCTTAATCTCATCCCAGACAGCCCCTGCGAAGGTACCTGCCCAGGAAGGTAGTCTGGGCAGACTCAGATGCCACGGCTGTTACACGCTTTTCAGTCATTGCTGCCGTAATCGCTGCCTGGGGAGGGACTGATTGAGGCCCTTGCTCTGTTCACAGTAGGTTTCTTACCTCCTCCTTGCCACAATCTGCCTCTACTTGTGGCCTGTTTACTGTGCTTTGCATGTTCATTATCTGAGCTGAGACGTTGAGCTGAACCCCCCTTTCCTCTGACTTCTTACCTTTCAGCACTGTGTCAAATCCTGTTTGCTGAGAACCTGAAACATTTTTTATCTGGTCTGAAAAATCAAACACTGCTCAGGAACTATCTAAATCCTATAACCAGGGGGTTTAAATTAGAAAGTGTTTAGTGTTTGGGAAGAACTTAAAAATGCAGGCCTGGGCTGCAAGTCCAGGTTCATTCTTTTGTTCCTGTATGCCTCTCATTGATCTCAGCATATATGGCAAAGGCAGAAGGGATGTTTTTGCAAAGAGATGGGGAGCTGAGCAGTAGTGAGAAAGCACGGGGAGGGGAGGATGGATGCCGCTGCTGAGTGTGCTCGACCAAAAAAGGGATAAATCTACCTGTGTCCTCCCAGTCTGTGCCAGGCTGGGCCCACCTTAATTCTTGATCTTTTCTTCCCTGGTGATGCTGGGTACGATTCCCACCTTGGGTCCTGCATATGGTCAAAAGATTTTGTTTTTCCTGAGGGACCAAATTCAAAGGTAGAGGGGTTCTCCACCAAATGGTCACTGAGCCCAGGCAAGGCTGCTGTGGGACTGCTCTGGGAGCTTTATTCTGTGAGACAAACTATCTGTCTTTTTTTTTGACTGTTAAACTTTCATATTCTCTCTTTCTCTCTCTGTCATGCATTTACACAAATTGAAATCTAAAAAGAAAGAGCAAGTGGAAAGAGAAGCGGGAAATCCAACCTCAATAAACTTTCCATAAAATCCACAAATTAAGGGCAAGTACATCATGAAAGCATATTAGTCAGAGAGCTATAAATTCCAGCAAATTGATTGTCATATATAATCAAAAACATACTATAATATATAATAAGTTGAAATAAGTACTGCAAACCAACCTCAGGCTGTAAATGCTTAAGATTAGTCCTTCGTGCCACATGTACCTGAGGTATAAATAAAGAAAGCAGGAAGGCTTAAAAAAGAAAGAAAAAGGAAAAAAGGTGTGTGTCTTAAAAATGGGAATTGGAATGAAAATGCAACCACTTGAGTTACCTTTAGAAATGGACCTCAAGAGTTTTCACAGCATAGATACATTCTCATGCACCACTCAACAGTGACCAGTCTCTGGAGCTGCACCTATAGAAAAGCCTCCAGTGATGGTCCTCAAAGAGAGTCCTTCTTGCTCTGTGTGGAGGTGACAAATGCAGCGGGTGGCTGTGACACAAGGTTTGCTTTGAGCAGACAACGTGACAATGCCTTGACTTGATTGAGAGTGGTTGGAGACCACCAGCTGTGACTGCAGGAGCTCTGCTGGCTGCAGTACAACTCTGCCATGTCCCAGACCTACCTGTGCTTCTTGGGTCCTCCTTTTCACCCAGAGCAAGCTGCACCTCACCCACAGCTGCCTGGGGCACCTCAGTTACGAACAACCCCATTCACATTGATGGGACTCCTTCAGGAGCTACCTCCTGGTTTGTGATGCTCACCAGGACATGCTAGTTGCTGATGGATTTCAGATCACTTGTCAAGTTACTGTCTATACTCTTTTAAAACAAAATACTTTAGCCTTTGAAGTTATCACTGGAACTGGTGGACCAAAGCTAACAAGAGCCTGGGTTTCATATGAATATGCACAATTGTTTCTATTTGTAATCTGAAATTATGTAACCAGGATGCCCAGTGCCCCAGAAACTGTCTAGAGGAGAGTTTCTTTTTTATTTAGTATATATACTAAATAAGTAGTTGCCTAAGGTGACTTCCTACCGGTGTTATTAACATATAATGTTAATAATGGTATAGGCCTAGGGTTTCCAGTATCATATACGTGGAATTTCATTTCTCAAATCCTGAGTGATCTGCGTCTAATCTTCCAGCAGGAAAGATGTTTAAAAATCATGGCACTGGGCCTTCTGTTTGAAACCATTTAGCTCAGAACAAGGAATATGTGATGAGCACCCTACTGCCAGGGTAGCATCCAGTTATTAAAGACACAGTTTTACCAAATGGGATAATCAGTGAAATCATACTAAGAAACCAATTGGGATGGCTGGCAGCAGGATAGGGCAGCGTGCAGGGTGGCTGGGCTGAAGAAGCCAGACCTAGTTCCACATGAAGGTCTCCCAGCCCATCTGGCTGGATCCACACCAGGGCAAATGTGGCTGGAAATCAGGAATCTGCTGTCAGCTGGCGCTGCAGTATGGCTGGTGCAGGGCAAATGAAATCTCTTGGGTAAAGGCTGGTAAAAGGAAGAGCAGCCTCACCTGAGCTGGCTGTAGGCACTGACTGTGCCACGATCCTGAACATGGGCCTGAAATGTAAGGCAGTTTTCATTCACATGGAGCCTGAATTGCACCATTCTGTCAGTAACTATTGCCAAAGCCCTTCAGGTGAAGATAGACTTGAGAAGCGTCCCGAAGCTGCCTGAAACCTGATACTTCCTTCCTGGTGGCATACGAGTCCACTGTCAATAGCGTGTCAGTGCAAAACGGAAGCAGCAGTGTTTACAAAATTAACAAATGGACTTCAAGTTAAACACTGAGCAATTTGTGAGACCGCTTTTTTTCTCCAAGCCTTGACCAGTCTCCTGAGATTGCTTGCAGGTGAATGTTCTGTTATTCTTTCTGGACTGACTTATTCTAACATCATGTCATTTTTAATTGCTTTTCTTGAGAAAATATGCTTGCAACTCCATCCTGTTAGCCTCCTTAGGGTGCTCTTGATGTTAACCTTTTCCCAGGACTGCATTTGCCGTTCCTAAATCACACATATAGCTTTACTGGCTTCTAATTAATTACTGCAGTTGGGAATGCAAAACTGTATTCTGGATATGGTATATGCCCTATGGTATTAAGCTCTGGGATTGCATATAGTACAAAATTAAATGGCACAGGCTTGTTTGTACTGGGCCCTGATCCTGCAAAGATATACAGGCTGTACATATTTCAAGCAGTCTTACTGACTTTCCCAGGACTGCAGACAGGAAGAAAAAGTCCAGCACGTGCCTAAAGACTCAGAATCAGGACTTAAAATGTTAACTTCTACAGAAAGAAGGAGTAGCTTTTATCACAAGACACCCTCAGGGAGATGCAAAGCAGAAGGCAGCCTCCTATCTGCTATTGTGGGATCTGGCTGCCTTGCTTTGCTGGACCAGCCTCTGCAAAAATGGAGGATCTTAGTGTCACACCCCCAGACACATCTCAGGGAGCTCCTGAGTGGGTGCAAAGCCTTGGTAGGCATGGGTTCCCTCTGCTTTATCATCACCACTAACCATTTGGCATGAAGTGCATGAACCATGTGATATTTTTAGCAAACTCTGTTATAGCCTCTGAACTGAAAGAACATCACTTGTTTCGACAAGTAGCAGATATGAAATTGTAGGAGAGGGCAGGAAAGTGTCCAGAACTGAAAAGAATATTATTACTTTTCACCAAGCAAGCAGGACTCCTTGCAACAGGGTCAAAATAGCTCTTTGTCAAAAGTAAAAGTGTTTGCTGCCAAGTTTTATGAGGAAGAAGCTACACTAATGCATTAATTAGGTTATACAATGTTTATCTCCTTTTTCCTTTTGGTTTGCACCATTAAATGTAAAAAGCAGATCCATCAACATCTAATGTTTCTTCAAAACACCATGTAGTGTCTAGAAAACTGAACTGTCAGACATGCTTGTCATGTACACATATTTTGGTATTAAATGTGTTTGGGCATGAGTTTTGGCAGGATTTCTTCACAACTCTCCTGAACTTTTCTTGACACCTTTTATGGCACGTAATACATCTGCAACTCAGGGCTGGTAAGCCCTTAACTCTTTAATTATGAGCCTAGAAACTCCCTTCCTAATTATTGTCATATAAGCAACATGATCTAATTCTCATGCCAAAGCCCAGAAATTCATGCTGCAGGTGCTTTGCTTTGTTTGGCTGCCTTTTGCAATTTTCTTTTTTCTTTTTGCAGTGTCAGGAGAGTAGTGTGTGCTCTGCATTCTTGTCTCAGGGTAATCCTGGAGCAGTTTGCAGTCTCTTGCTAGCTGACCTGACTGAAGTCTAGCATTTGCCACTTTTTCTTGCACCTTTTCCTCCATCTGAGGTCACTGCAGTGCATGCTGCTTGGACCAAGTTTAATCGGAGGAGCAATTTCCTCCTGTGAAGGGTTAGGGTTTACTACTGGTGATTGTGTAGTACCAAGTGTTGCCAGAAACCTCTTTCAAAGTGAGTGGGACTCATATAAGTACTGTAGGAAATAAGAGAATAAGACTCTCATAGCCGACATATCTAACGCTACATAAATCCTTTTCTTCCCTCCAGGGAGACTGAAGTGGAAAGTGGCTCGGTGCGTTGCCAAAGGCCACAGAGGATATCAGTGCTGGAGAGTGAATGGACCCTGCCAGTCCCAACTCTGTAGCCTCCATGTGATCCCTTTGAAAATTTCATTTCCTTCTGTTGGACTGATTTAAAAGAGAATAACGAAACGGGGAATTTTGCTCTTTTTCTTATGACGTGAGGGAGGAAGTCAGGAAAGGTTTGACTGATGATTTAATTAATTTAATAAAAGAGGAATTACCTACAAAGCTGATTTTTGTGAAATTTCTATAGAAAATGCAAATCATGAGTATATCATATTAACTATTAAACCAGAAAAGAAAGATACAGCAATCTAAAAAACTAGAAAACACTTCCATCTTTCCAAAGTATCAAGAAGTCATATGTACTCGTGCCGTACTTGTATGACACAATTTTATGTAAGCCGAAATATAAATAAGGAAATATATTTTGCTTTGTTGCATTCTAAATAAAAAATATGTACTTCATTGCAAAATGAATTTTTTTCTTTTGATATTCATTCAGCATTTATGTATCAAGTTGATCATCTTACTAAAAAAAGATTTCTGTTCTTCCTTAAATCTGGAGTTGCTAGCGCAGCCCCATCAGCCAACAGGATCCTTCCATAGCATTTCAGAATGCATACAAATGGCACAAGGTGTTAAGAGATGCAGGCCACGAGGCCAAGAAGTTTAATGATGGATTTATTATTGAAAAGTGTATGCACTTTCCTGAAATACTCATTGAACTTCAGGCTTCTCTTAAAGTCACTGTTTAAAGAACAGAGTTCAGTACTGAAATAGTCTGTGCAATTTCCAGGGAGGAACCCAAAGGACCCCTCCTGGATGACAAATTGTGGAAATTTCCAAATCAAGTTGTAAACTTTCTTTCCAGGTAAATAACAACTGTTAAAACTTTCACTGTTCTCTAGGTTTATACTCTGAAAGAGAGAGAGCTTAAACTTCATCAAAATTCCAGACCCAAACAAATTCAAAATTTTGCATTTAGTTTATACTTGGGTTTGAGCTTAATAATTTGGACTGACTTTGGTAGCCATATTGGTTTTGCAATAGCAGCTTTCCTTTGGCTGTGTTTTTCCAGGCTGATAATTTTTGATAAAGCTTTCTGAGGTTCAAGTTCAGCACCACCTGGAATCTTGTTTAAGAAAAGCAAAGTATTTTCCTACCTCTTCCCGTGCAGCTGAGTAATTACTTTCAGTTTGATGTTTTTGTGTTAAATGGCATTGCTTCAAACTCTGTGCATGTCAAACAGCAGAAAGCTAGGGGAGTTTGAAAGGTTATCGCTGTTTCTCTTCGAATTCCTGTGTACTGAAACCCTTCGGAGGTGGCTGCCTACTGCAAATCATTGTTTGACAGCTTCACTCAACTTTGAGACTTGTCAACTCAGGGGCCAATCTGACAGCTCTCAGGCAATAAAGTAAACAAGGGATTTGGAGCGTCAGGGAAGGAATGCTTAAAATCATTCCTAATATTTCTCCTATTCATAACATGTCACCAAGCCAGTGAAGTTATGAAGGCAGCAAGTCTCAGCTTCTTACGCATCCCAGGTGCTGTTTGCAGGTTCAGGGAGAGCTTGGGGAAACCCTGGCAACAGACTTCCACCAGGTACCATACAGATTTGTTCCCCTGATAGTATCCTGATAATAATGAAAACTCTGGGCATTTTTCTTCAGGTGGATGGATTTTCAGACACTTTATGCTCTAGTCTGAGCTAAAAGGCAGTTCAGCGTCAGTTGTAACAGAACATCATGTAATAGTTGTTCTTTAAAACAAAAAAAATTGACCACATTATATGTTTTCTGTGCAATAATGTAGCTAAGAGACACTTCTTTCCCAGCATCCAGGAAACCTACAGACACTGGCTGTAAAAATGCTCAGGTGCAGATGGTGCTGGAATCTGCTGAGAGTTGATGACTACATGGATGTCCCCACTCACATACCTGTCTGTGGACTTGCAACATATCAGCACATGAACTAACAGGTACATTTTCTGAAACAGTCACTTTTACAGGGTTCTACCTTTGTGGAAATTATCCAAGACACCTCAAATAGCCTTTGTTGTTTTTGTTGTTGTTTTTGGAGAATATGAGCCCAAATTTGATAATCTGACTATGTTAATGCATTGCAAATTGAATGCTCACAATTATTAGCAACTTTTGAGAATGTAATCTGGTTCTTTGGATATTTTTCATTGTAAGTTTTAGTATTTCTATCAGGAAATAATTTGATTCAAAATAAAGTATAGAAAATCTGACCTAATTTCTAGATTAGTGTGACTGTTCCTTGCACATCTATTTTGAGAACTCCTGCTGCTAACATACCTAGAGCTGACCCCTTTGTTAACTGTGTGGCATGTGCATGACAATAAATTACCTGTTGTCATTATTGAAAATGACTAATGACCTGCTAGCCTTTTAGGATGTTATTTAAAAGTCATTTTTCTAAAAGAAGGACTCTATTGCCTCTTGAGGTAATGCTTGCCTTTTTAAAAAAATTAACTCTATTAGCTGTTTCTGCTCTGTACTATTATATAGGTACTAATATAATACCTATATATTAGGTCTTCTAATTACAGTAGTTGCTATGCAGTAGTTATGGCTAAATTGTCCTTTTGTTCTAATGAGGACACCTTACTAGACACCCAACTAGCATAAAGATGTGTAGCTGGGTTTTCAATGGATGTAATCTACTTTAGACTAGCTGTACAATGTTTAGGGATAATGTTAAACATCTTCATTTATGGCAGTATTACAACTCCGTTAATTCATATTTTAAACAGAGCCCTGAACAAATACATTTCAGCAGCCACTCGTGCTTGCTAAGAGATTAAAGGCTCTGGACCATGAGAAGAAAGGAAATCTCTATAGGTTGGTAGCTAATGGTTGTTTTCTTTACTGTTGATGTCAGTGAATTGAATTGTAATGGACTGGATTGACTACACATATGGAAATTACAAAGAACAGGATCATTTTTTTTCCAGATGAAAATTTCAGTTATTCTGAAAGCCAGCTATGCATTTCAAAATGCTGGACTGCAAGACATTATTTGAAACTCTGATAGGTCTTTTTTAGCATAATATTGCTTGCTTATATATGTGTCGTGTACTTTGCGCTAGCAGCTTAATAGTTGCTATAAATGTAGCTGGTTTGACATCAGAGCTGGAGGTGCAGGTAGCATCTTGCAAAAGCAACGTGCATGGTGCCATGACAGTGGGGAATACTTGGTCAAGGATGCACATGAATTTCATTGCTACCAATGTGCAAGTGAAAATTGATTAGGGAGTAGATCTGTGGGTCTGTGTTCTTCTGCAGTGTTCCCGAGGCTTATCTAGCCTAAGCTGGATTCCCAGATTTGTGCCTTGCTGATACTGTCATGACAGACTCAGACACATCATAGCTGCTCTGACTCAGTAGCAGAAGGGCAAAGTTTCCACCTCTGAAACTGCTCTTACTGCACAGAGCTAGACAGAGTGATGGGACTTAATCACTGAAACACGAACAGACAGGACTAGCTTGTCATAATAAGAAGCTATCAAATCACAGCTTTGTAAAACTCTTCAGTGTTTTGTCATGAACAGCTGTCAAACTCTTATAGTTTCATGATTAATGCATTGCAGAATGGTTTCCGCCCTTACACTGTTGCCTGTAGCAATTTTTTAATGGAACTGGTCTTGGTCATATTTATTGAAAATGAGCTGCAATTCTGCATGTGCCTATGTAAAAATGTGCAAAAAAGCACAAAAAGGAGGAAATAATTCTCAGACCTAGCTCCATGCATGGGAGGAGACTGCCCCACATGGCCTGCCTCCCATGGTGCCCCTTGGATGGCAAAGAAGGAGGGCTGTGAGCATTATTAGAAATCTGTGTTAAGCTCCATAGGCATAATTCCTTTTCTCCCCATGGTAACATCTGTGAATAGTGCGACTAGGAATGGCTTCAACATCATCTACTCCTGAGGAAAAGCATAAAGAAAAAGAGCAATTAACAACTTGTACACAGCTAATTGTTGGGAGAATTTATATCATAATAAAGTCTCTTTCATAGTGCTTCCACATCAAGAAAAAAGTGTGGGTCTTCTGCTTTTTCAGGGAATGTCTGAGGCTGCCCATGCAGTGCTACAAAAGTCATGTTGGACTTGACCCAACCTTGACCAGGTGAAATTAGATGGTCATTACATTTCTTACAGCTCTGACCACCAAGAAAATTGTAGGCTATGCCTGAGAGGCCCCTGCTCTCCCTCTCGGGGCAATCTGGCAGCCAGTGACTCAAGGTGTGTGGAAAGTCCCTGGACATTTAATTTGAACTGAAATTAATTCTCTTGAAAATTACTGCTAAACAACAGGTATTTCAGGCTGTAATAACCACTGAGCTGCTCTTTGCTACAGTGGGTTCCTGCCAGGACAGGATTTCCATCTCTTGCAAGATATTTCACATCAGTCTTGAGGTCTGGGACTCTTTGGACTTGCAGCTCTATGGATTTGCTTGTTTAAGACTATCCGTGTTTTCTTTAAGTTTTTAAGAAATAATAATAATTGTAAAAACCTTTGAAGAAAAGAAAACTACTGCTGGAGTGTTTCTTTTGGATTTTCTAAGGAGGTTTCTGAGGAGGGCACCTTCATGACAATATAATTAAGCAATGAAACCTGACAGCTAGTCATTTCAGGGTTATTATTGTATGCCTAAGGTGGCATTGCAGGCATGAGGCTGAAGGGCGAGTGGCTTTAATCACCCATTAAGTGCAATAATCCCTTTGATACACACTGTCTGGAGAGACTTACCAAAAAGGAATTTATGAGCAATTTTAAGAGGAATGGATGAGCTGGTGGATGCACCAGGTGTGAATATTCATGTGGTTATAACATCATTGACAGACACTCAAAAAGGCTTATTTGTGTCAAGTTTTCCTCATTAAAGACACCCAAAAGGAGTTATTTTTAATAAGCAAAATATTGCAAGAACATCTTTGTGGCTTTGCTTTTTTCCTCCTTATATATTTGTCTTCTATACTTTAAGCATAGATCATATGGATATTAACATGGATAAGTTCATCCCTGCAGTACAGATGGATACAAATACTGATGGCATGTGATAACACAGTGCTTGTCCATAGCAGGCACGTCTTCCATAAATTCCATTATTTGGGGATTCACAACCCTAGCTCATTTCAGTACCCTCGCCTGGCAGTCTGCTCACAAGGAATGCACTTCTTCCAAAGGAGAGAGTTCCTTCCTACAGCTTGTGAAGATCAATGGTGTGGTTTCCACATCTGTTTCAGCTCCTAGATCTGGGAATTGAACTGTATTCCTCAATGGCCGTGCGGATGTAGATGCCAAATTGCCAAGCTACTTCATCAACATAGTAAAATATTTTGATTGGTTTTAAAGGTAGGGCATAAAACATGGATATTTTCATATTAAATGGGTTATGGAAAGACATAATTTTTTAGAAAAACATAATTGTGTGAATTTTTTAAATGCAAAGCTTTGTGTTAATGTGTCACTAAGTGGAGAAATCTGGTGCCAACATAAATGTTGGTAATACGTTCATCATATTTACAGGTCTGGAAATGTTTGCTTTTCCTTGGCCTCCTTTATATATATTAATACATTAAAATAATCATCAAAATGTAAATATGAGAGTTAAAATATCTTCTTCATCCCAAAATTGCTCTAAGCTGTATAGAAAAGAGTATTTTGCTGAATTGGCCCTTGTTTGAACTTAGGTTTGCATATTTTGTACTGTATAGAAAAAGCTTTGCCCTTTATTTGAAGTCAGTTTTGAGTGTGTAATTACCATGCTCCAATTTCCATTTGAACAATCAAGGTTCTCCTGTCAGTCCTGTTTGAGTACACATGAGTTGAACAATTAAAAACTTCCTGTTGTCGGTGCAGGGCAGGGGTTGTGGGGATTTTGTTTCGTTAAAGAAGAGGGATAAAATTGTAAGCCTGAAAATGAAAATTGATGGGAGTTGGACTTGTATTTTATTTTGTTTTTCCCGAAGATTTATGGAGCTGCAGCATGGCAGAGCTGTTGACAGTGGTTCCCTAAAAAGGGAAAAAGTATTATTACTAAACAAAATGTATACTTTGAACAATATTTGAAGAATTAATCTTTAAAAAATTGCCACAATTTCTCTAAAGAAAGAGTTAAAAGAAATATGCTAAAGTGTCCCTAGGGACAGGATAGTCCAGTTTTGAAAAAAGTCATTGTTATGCTAGTAATAGGATATGTCTTAAGCTTGTTCTTAAGTCTTAAATTCTTCACTGCAGGTTGAGAATATTTCTCTCCATCATGTTCCATGCAGTTGTTCTAGAAAGGAATGGCAAAGCTGTTCAGGGCTTTGCAACAAAAAACCCCCTCTTCCTGTAAAGGCAAGACCCTGCCAAAATAAATAGGGACATCAGCAAACTGTACAGACTGTAATTTCTTCTAAACACGTGTGTATGTATTATATAGAACATGAATACAAATATATAGTATGTATGCATGTTATATTTACATGCATTTGCATATGTATCAATATTTTCAATAATATATGTTCTGGAGCCTATATTAATCAGTGCAAGCTTTCCTGGAAACTGAGCTCTCAGCACAGCCCAGCCTGCTCACTAGTTCAGCTTGCAGAATCCTGAGATGGGGGTTACTGTGCTGGGATGCAAAAGCTAATTTCTTAATCACGATTAAGTTACCAAAAGCAATGCAAGCTCTCGATGCCTGGAACAGCCAGATGAAAATGGCATGGTCTGGTGATTAGAAGGTTTTAGTAGGAAATAATACTTTTCTTGTCACTGGGCTGTGCTGGCAGAATGAGCACAGCAGCTGGAACACATATGCAGAGTGTTTACTGGAGCGACTCTTACACTTTCAGACAGAAGGAAATCCTGTGCAGGATTGGAAAGCGCAGAGAGCTGTCACCAGGGAATAGGCTGTCTGTGTGTCTCCATGAAATAAAAGCTGTGTGGACCACAGACCCTGCAGTGGGCACTTCCTGCCCTCTTCACTGCAGCAGCTCAAGACTGCTTTTTCTTTCTGCCTTTTTCTCTTTTTTCAATTTTCTGGAAGATATCAAATCCACCAGTATTATCAGCAGAAACACCGAAGAAGCTCAGGATTTACTTTGTATCAAACTTCAAAAATCTGTTTAAGGGTGGGGGTTTTGTTGGCTTTTGTTGTTATTTGGCAAAAGGAGAACCTGCAAATTTGGCCATTGCTCAGGTTGCATAGTTTAAGATAATAAGATATCTGATATGACTTGAGGTGGTTTTTTTTTTTTTTTTTCCTTTGTCTCAAAGCTGTGTAGGTTTCTAACTAGTATGAATGTATTTAAAGCAGTAGCAAACTCTGGCACCTAAGGGCTGCTAACACAAGGAATGTTTCAGATTGTTTGCTGATCTTATAGCAATGACCAGTATCTGCTAATGAATAAGAAAATGCATTCATTATACAAATAATTTTAAAGATCCTAAATTAATGATGTGTTTATGTCACAGATTTGTGGGAGGGATTTCAAATATAATCACCATCCATCTGGCTACATCCAAAATATATTTTATGAAAAGTAAAACAAACTGTTGCACAGACAAAGTAGGTCTTCGGGGGCTCACAAAAAAAATCAGTGTTTTCTTATTTAGCTGTGTATAATATTTCTGTTCATATCTTGTCCAGATAGAATCTCCATATATATAACATTGCTGTTAAAGCTTAGGAGAGTCAACATATGCCACTACCCAAAGGGTAGGAGAGAAAAACATGAAAGACAGAAATACGTACTTAAAATGTTTCTTCCAAAAGAGCAAGCCATGCCCAGGTACCTGTGTCAGACATGGTGCAGTTGTAAAGGTGAGTGTTAAACATAAAAGCTTTAATTCAAGGACAGTGACTTTTTGCAGAAACATGTGACTATGTTGGGGTGTATGTTCTGGAAACCCCAAATGCTGCTGTCACCACTAATAAAATTATTGCAAGGTTCAAAGTTTTGGTGAAGTTCCGCGTATGTTCTTTTACTGAACGGAAACATCAGATTTAATCAGATGGAAAGGAAGGTGGGGCCCCAGTCTGCAGGAGCAGCACCGATCCAGGAGCAGTGGCCTGTAGCCCCAGCCTGCCCCATCTGCTCTGGCCTGGCTTGGTGATACGCAGTGGGTGGGGGAAGCCGTGCTGGGGTCTGCGTGATGGGGATCCCGCTTGGAAATGCTGCCTTGGGCTGAGGTGCTGAAGGTTACCGAGCACAGCGGCTGACTCCTCGTGGACATGCTCCATTAACCTGTACCGCTGACAAGGAAAGGCTTAAATTCTTATGTGCACCTTCCAGTAAAAATGCATCAATAATTTTTAATTGTTTTAACACTGTTCTGCAAATATGTTTTAAGGAGATTTTTGCCTGATAAAGGGCTTGCTGAAGGCATGTCACCATTTTTCATTCACAAGTTCAAATACATTACGGACAGCTGCCAAAAAAATCTGCTTTTGCATCCTTGTCCAGCTTCCCTGCTCTCATTATTGGTTTAAGTCAGTGTAAGGGGAGTATGTGGCTGTCATTCAAACAGATGAAAACCTTTGGCATTGAAAAGATATCAAGGGGTCCCTGTTTTTTAAAGGAAATATACCCCTTTCTATTATTGCATGATTTCTTGATCAGATAAATCCCATCTTGTGCTAACGTTTAAATTAAATGCACTGCTTTCTGACCCAACAACAACAAAAGCAAACCCAATCCTTGCCAAGTATCATAAGCTCTTAAAATACATTCAGACAGTGTGATGATATTAGTAGGGAAGCAGATATCAGGTTTTGTCTGACAAAGCAAACCACACAATGGAATATGAGAAGTACTGTGCTTACTGACTTCAGGATAAAATGAAAGACAGAAGCCCTATCAAAAATTACACTAATAATCTCATACTGTACATTTATATGGAGACTTGGCCTGGAATATCTCAAAGATGCTTCACAGAGAAAGACATTTTAATCTTTTCTCTCCATCTAGGTGACCGAGTAAAGAGGTTAAACAATTTGAACTCCGATTTCAGAAAAAGCATTTTCCAAGGTGTGTTTGGCAAAGACTCTTTAAGAAACTAGGTTCTATTGCAGCAAAAAAAAATACAACAGTAGACTGGGTAATCACTAAACTTCACCAGAATTTAGTAAATTGGACAAAGCTTCCTTGTGTTCTTGCCTGTGTTTTGAACTCTCCTGTTAAGCATCTCTACTACCTATATTTAAGGGTATAGGGAGGTACTGGGATGGACTTTTGGTCTTACCTACTGTGACTGTTCATTGCAGAGTTGGGCATAAAGCTTGGCTTGCACTTTTCTTTCTTCAAGCCTGTAGTCATCATGGATAAACACGCATCCACAATCCATATCTGCTAACATATTGATAATTTTTCCTTTTCAAAGCTAGTGGAGGAACTGTTCAGACATTATAATATGATTGATAGGAAGGCTGAGTTTCCTGACTTGTATGTTATTGTTCATAGCTAGATAGATAAATAGATCATACCTGCTCTGAGAGGGAAGATAACTGAGGTCTATGTTTTAACCAAAAGAATGAACTGTGGAAACAATATCATTCCAGCTCTGGTAGATGCATGGTGATTTCCAGCAACAGAGTTCAGCTGCATCAGCAGATTCTCTGGCCATATCTATTGTCTTGGAGGGTGTTCTGCACCAGAGGGGCACCTGGTTCTTTGTGGATCTCAGTAAGAAAGACAAATCTAGGAAAAAAAACATAATCAAATTTATTTTATAATAGTAAGGTAGAAATAGGAAAAGATATAGATAATAGACAATATAGGTAATATAGACATAGATAATATAGATAGTAAATCTTACATCCCTTTGGATGCCAGGAATCCTGCTTCTGTCCTATATCAGATAATTCCCACTTTTTTTTCTCTTTGCCTGCTGATGTTCACAGTAATTTGCATCATCATCTTCATTTATATGGAGGATACACAGGGGCTGATTGAGTGTTGATCCCTTTTTTTAACCTGGGCAGATTTTGTTCTTCTTTTATTTTTAAAAATCTGGTGTATCACCAGACCTTAGCACATGGCCAGATAGCCTTCTAATGGAAGGCAAGCTAGGCTTGACTTCTGTGTTAAATTTGTAAGGTTATGCAGCACTATATATATTGGACATCCATAAATGTCGGCTTTCTTCAGTTTTTGTTGCAGGCTTGTTGATAATAATTATTTTATAATCCAACTTAAAAAAAAACCAAACAAAAAAGCTCCCCAAAAAACCAAAACCAAACAAAAAAACACAAAAAGCAAAAACCCCTTAAAACAAATTAAAAAAAGGAGCTTGAGTATTGCTACATTCTCTGTAATTGCATGCTCATGATAGGTCTTGAACCAAACTTCTGGAAATAATGGAAGAATCACAGACATCTTAAACACCAAGGAATTGTTGGTTCAGCTTTCGTTGGTAGTGTGAAGGACACTGGTAAAGAGAGTAAGCTTATTTCTATATAGAACGTCATCTAGCACAGGAGGTTTATTCCTTACTGAGTAGTTAAAGAATCTTTGTAGAGAAGCCAATCTCTTTCTCAAAGAGTTGGTCTCATCTGTCTGATACCTTCCATGCATTATCAAGCTGTTGTCTTCAACTGTTTTGATGGAAAACTGCAAAAAGCATGCTCCTGGCAGTGTCAAGGATTCAGTCAAGACAATAAAACCTGGATGCCCAAGTATTTATCATGGAAACAGACTCTAGAACAAATTTCACTCATGGTATAACTGCAGCTGTGACCTGATAAAGGAAATAGAAAGCTTTGTGGGAACAAAAATAGGAATAGGAATACACAGCAATAATTAATAGGAGGGAGATACATTTGTTTCATATTTGATTTTGTTGAGCTGAGATACAAGAAAGAATTACTGACCTTTTACATATTTACTTTGGAATAATAATTTCTTTTTAGCTATGCCTAATAAGTAAGGAGACAAAGGTTTAAGGGTGGCTGTAAATCAGAATCTAAACAGAAAGTAATTTTATGAAGTGAATAATACACTAATCAATATGAAGTTTCAATTTTGATATTAGAATTAATGAGCTCTGCCTTTTCTTCTTTGTAGATATTTAAGGCCTGCCGAAGAGTTAAATGGCAAAAGTAATTTCTTTTTTATCAGCTCAGTTACTTCTTTTTTTAGCCATTTACAATATCCAGCCTATTTTGGTGGAAATACTAGTAGTTCTTTCATTAAATTTGTGAGGAAAAAATTGCAGAACATTTTTTCATAGCCGTGATTTTTGATGTATGGTTCCAGATGTAAAGAAGCTGTATTGTGTGTTCTGAGGTTTTCCTATTGAGCATTTCTGAAATTTCAGAAATGAACACTAAGTAGGTCTAAAAGATACAGTATGGGGTGCATGAGAGATGTTTTTGACACAATAGGGTCAGAGAAGTTAAAGACACGTTCTTTGTTGGCAATTTTGGCAGAAATACTGAAACACAATGTGGGAACTGCAAACCTTATGACATTCGGTAAAATGTGAAAAGCTTCATGTCTGTAATATATGACTTGATGTCATGTATATGAGTTGGTAGCTTTTGCACTATATATAATGAATCTCACTCTTTTTTTTGTCTGAAGTTTGAAAAGATTTTCCCAGTTTAAATAACTCATGCTTGAAGTGCAGTGTGAATTTAAAACTCCCTATTGTCTGAGTGTAAAAAAGTTCATTTCATGATGTGGCACATAATTTAGTCTGTGTTCTTAGCTCAATGGGTCCTTATAAAATTGTAAACCTTTTTGAGAAACGTTTCTGTCTAAATGAAAGTTGTATAAAGAGAGGCATGTATAAAAACAGGGAACCAATTTCCCAGCTATGTCACTGGAAGTTGAAGTTCTGTTATAGTCCCGCATTACTTTGCTGTGTCTTTTATTTGCTGCTCTTGTGTGGGCTGCAATAAATATAACACAACTAGACCTTTCTGCTTTTGTCAGCTGAGCTCCCCTGGTTTCCTCTGTTGGAATGTAGCATTGTGTTTTGGGAGGCAGCACCAGCTTTTCAGAGCCATTTCAGATAAAGGTCTGTAAGCCTTTTCTTTGTTCATACCGTAAATTTGTTCATACTGTATTCAACTATATTTGCAGTGAGAGAAGTGGGAAGCTCCAGCACACTGGGTGCATTGTACTGGAGATGCCCATTTGACTGGGAGAGGGACTATCTGCATAACAGCAGCGAAGGAGAACAGGCAGGGCAGTGGAGACACCTAAAACCAGCTGTACTGGATCCAGCCAAAGGCTTGTGTTCTGAATAAGGCAAATCCAGAGATAATTCACCTGTGACATGTACTGATGTGCTGTTGCAGGAATGTGCCAGCAAAACTTATTCTGAAACCTGGTCAGAGGAGAGGCCATTAGTGCCACGAAGCTGATTGGGGCACCTGATATATGATGAGAGGCTGAGGGAGCTGGAACTGTTCAGCCTGGCTCAGGAGCTCTTATCAATGTGTGTGTGTGGGGAAGTTAAAAAGGTGGAAGCAGACTCTTCTTAGTAGTGCCCAGTGAGGACAAGAAGCAATGGGCACAAGCTGAAACACAGAAAAATCCATTTAAACGTAAGGAAACACTCTTGTTCTGTGACAGTGATCAAACACTGGACTCTGGAATGGCTCACACAGAGAGGTTGTGGAATCTTCATCCTTGGAGGCATTCAAAACTCAGCTGGCTGTAGCCCTGTTTAGAGCAGGGGCTGGACTAGATAATTTCCTGAGATGCCTTCCCACCTCAACTGTCCTTGAAAACTGCATGTAGATGTGCCAGGAATTTGAGCATATGCTAGTTTGGATGCCACGAGTGCCCACAATTCATATCTTCCTTTTCCTGCTCTTCTTTCTGGTGCTTCCAGGCACAGACATAACCCTTCATTTTCCATTCATGCAGTCTTAGCATTTCTACTAAAAATTTCTGCACCCCAGCAGTCTTTACTGTACTTGCATGGACCTTCATGACTAAAGTCTGGGTGAACTTCTATTTTCTATTATTAATTTGTCAAATTGTTTGTTGAACATATTTATAGTTGAAGGCTTCTTCCTTCCACAACATTGGATGGAAATTAATCTACAATAAATCCCATGGGGGATAAGTTCTTCCTTTTATTTGCTTTATAGCTGCTGCCTGGGAGTTTTCTTTGGCATCGCCTGGATCTTGTGTCAGGAGAAATAACAAATATTGGGCCTGTATTAACCTTTGTATTCTAGTCATGGTTTGAAGACTCTAGCATATCTTCCATCAGTCATCTCTATTCCAAACTGAGGAAGCACAGTCTATATCCTCTCTTCTCTTCCAGAAGTCACTCCAGACTGCAGACCATCCTTCTTGCTTTTCTCTGTTCTTTTCCTGCTCAGCCACATGATTTTTGAGATGTAGGAACTAAAAGTGTGCACAACACAGGTGGGCCGAGGTGCTGAACCATGGCATAATATTGTGTTTGTATTTGTGTATTTTGTTTGTGTTTTTTTCTCTATTCCTTTCCTAATAACTCCTAAAATGCCATTTTCTTCACGTGCCTTTATTGAGCACCACAGTTTTTAGCTCATTTACTCTTTCAAAGAATCTGAACAGATCTGTTCTGCATTTCATTCCTATGCTGAAGGCACCTAGGTTGACATCCCAGATTAACCCTATATATATGCAACTGGGATCCCAAATTGCTTCCTGACAAGTTGCCCAATAGGCAAGTCAGGCTTCCTGATTTGTACTTCCTTAAATTTCTCAGATGTCTACTCTGTGAAGCAGTGTCATGTTTGCCATCTTCCCTTGCTGTGGTACTGGCAGATGTTCAGACTGTAAATTGTACCAGCTAGTAGCTTGAGAATTTCTTACATGAATTTCCTTAGGACTCGTGGGCAAATGTCACCTGCTCCAGCCAATTTATAACTGTTTTAGTGATCTATTTTAAGAACTTTTCTCCTGACTTTTCAATTTGGACAGTTCTCCCAACTCATTCTGCTGGAAAAAAAAAAAGAATCCTCTAAGTTTCTCAAAAATGAATCACAGGTAAGTATTTTTCTTGCCTAACTGTACTTCTGCAAGTGCTCCTATTAGATTATGATTATCTATCAACCCTAAAGGCTCTCTCGCAGGCTTTCTGCTTGTGATGTTTTAGAAATAGATTCTTATTGCTAGTTTTTACTACTTTAGAAAGTTCTTTCTCAAAGTCACTTTTATCGTTTCTTACTCTGATTTTACTTTTTACATGTCTTAATTTAACTATTTAATGGTTTTCTCCATTGTGTACAAACTGCGTGTTTTGAAGCATGCCTTCTTGTTTCTAATATTCCTCTTTACTCCAGTGCTTAGCTCTACTATTTTTCCACCTCACAATCTTCGAAATCTGCAGCCAGCCCTGTATTTTTACCAAAACACCTCTGTACCACTTGTTTAGTAATTTTGTTGGTTCTTTTTACTTGTTTCTGTTTAATTTACCAATTAATTGATCATGGCTGAAGTGTTCAGGTTTGATATCTTAAGTTCCCCGAGTAGATAGATTGTGAATATATCATGGTCAACATTTTCAAAGGTAACATTTTGAATCCCTGCTGGCTTGAGAAATTAATCAACCAAGAGTTTATTTTTTTTTTTTTTTTTGGAAGTTCTCTGGCCAGTTGCTTCAAGAATACAGTCACTGCAGGAAACAGCACTTGTCCCACACTCGTTTTTTTTTAGCCACGGAGGCACAGGGCGGGCTTTCCTCCAATGAGCAGCAGGGTGATTAAAAGAGGGCTCTAGGGAGCACGG
The DNA here is from genome assembly GCA_013398275.1 of Promerops cafer. Taxonomy (NCBI): domain Eukaryota; kingdom Metazoa; phylum Chordata; class Aves; order Passeriformes; family Nectariniidae; genus Promerops; species Promerops cafer. Next base: position 1,014 of record VZSE01001000.1, on the reverse strand, counting down.
CAACCCGGAGCACGGCGCAGGCAGAGCAAGCAGGCAGGGCTGCAGGTTTCCTCCTGCTAGTGAGGTTTTTCGTCTGTTGTTTCTGCTGGTTGGTTGGTTTCTGTGGAGTTTTCGGGGGTTTTTTTGGTTTTTGTTTTGGTTTTAGTAGCGGGTTTTACATGGTCAAAAACTGCTGGTAGTAAAAGCATACGTAGCCAAATAGAACCCTCCAAAAAGGATGCATCTGTCCAGACCCCTTCCTGTGCAGAGTGTTTGAGCTTGTCAGTGGTACCAGGACACGTTGCACAAGAAGCCTGCCTGCGGTGTGAGCAGGTGAATGATCTCCTTTCGCTGGTGGCCGAGCTTAGGGAGGAAGTTGAAAGACTAAGGAGTATTAGGGAAAGTGAAAGGGAAATAGGTTGGTGGAATTCCACACTTCCATCCTTGAGGGAGGCCCACCAGGAGTCAGAGGACTCCCATGCCTCCCACTGTCAGGCAATAGGAGGATAACTGGTGGATGAAGGGGAGTGGAAATGAGTCCCTCCTCCCAGAGGTAATAAAAATTCCTCCCGACCCCCATCACCTACCCAGGTGCCACTTCAGAATAGGTATGAGGCCCAGGATATAGAGGGTCAGCCAGAGGACGTAGAAGAAAATGATCTGCCCAGTGAGCCTCTCAATTACGCTTCACCTGTCAGACGGATCACCACCTCTGACATTAAAAAGAAAAGAAGGGTAGTCGTAGTGGGTGACTCCCTTCTGAGGGGAGCAGAGGGCCCCATATGTCGGCCGGACCCATCCCACAGGGAGG